>JBBPBX010059880.1:0-21624 GCA_038048925.1 Garcialebias charrua
CGGGGAGACGGAGCCGACGGGCGGCAGAGAGGCCTGCTACGGCCGGGAGCTCGCCTTGATGTCCGCCTGGCAGCCTCAGATGTTGGATGGACACCGAGCTAACATGCTAAAACGCGGAGAAACAGCTGCGGCAGCCATTTGGAGGTGCTAACATGCTAACGCGCGCATCTATTGGAGGGGCTAAAATGCTAACGCGTGCAGCCTTTTGGATGGACACCACGGAGAAATGGCTCCTAGTAAGTAATTCACTCTTTTTTCCCTTCATTATGTATGGAGCCAACATGCTAACAGGCCTTCCTGTAAACAGTTTGGACCGCGTGAAGCAGCACGAAGCTACGGAGCTCGGACGTGCAATGAGCTAACATGCAAACAGACGGAGACAGGCTTGACCAGTTCAAAGTAAGAAATTAACTTTTTATTTTGTCTCTAAATGTACTGTATGTGTTTTTGGATAATTATGTAGGTATGCTGGTGTAGATTCTCAGTCATCCAGGACATGATAAAAATCAAAAAAGGCAATTGAGAAAGCTTATCGGATGATGAGCGAAACGTCTTGTTTGTTACAAATAAAGTCCAGTTGTTCTGTATTGAACGCCTTTTTTGATTTTATGCATGGTACTGTGTTAGGATAGACAAAGTTCTAACTGTTTTGTACCATACATGTACGTGTATCAGTGGTGGCTTGTGTGTTTTCCGACTTACGGCGATTTTCGTGTTACGAACGGACGTAGGAACGGAAATCGTTCGTAAGTCGGGGATCACCTGTATTCTGTGTGAGCTTCGGTTGGGTATATGTAACTCAGGATGAACTAGTGCCATGTATTTCATTTCCCGTGTTTAGTAAGTGCCTCGGGTCTGAATGGATAAAACTGGAACCATTCAGAAGTCTTTCCCTTTTTTCTTCACACCGACACCTTTTCAAATCAAACCAGAAAGCTATGGAGAAACACAAAATAAAAGTGACAGTCTGGTGGCTGACATGTGTTAAATGGAGGTTTGAATCCTCAATGTGAAGGCCTTCGGTTTCAGGCAGAGACTTCTCAACGTTAAGCAGATTCATTGCATTGTTCCCAGTTTCTCCAATGGTGTTTCCCAGCCTCTTAAAGTCCAGTCTTTAGTCCAGTTCTGGGTGATCAAGGGCAAGATTTCCTTGTGAGCTTCCTCTACGACTCTACAAACCCTAAAATAAGTCTTACCTCCGCCTGTACAGCAGTGGTTCCCGAACAGTAGCGCACAACCCAAGTAGGGTGGGGAATCACGTTATCTCATTTCAACCATTGTCCTCCGTCAAGAAGCAAAAAAGGGAAATCGGAAATACCGTCAGTCTGTCCGCAAATATTATGACCATGACAACTTGAAAAATAAGTGAGGTGCCAACTTCCATTTTGTTGTGTGGCTACATCCAGGTGTAAGAAAGGTTGTAAGCCAGGTCAGAATCCAAGGTGACTGCTGATATACAGGTGCTGGTCATAAGATGAGAATATGATGAAAAAGTTGATTTATTTCAGTAATTCCATTCAAAAAGTAAAACTTGTATATTCATCATTACACACAGACTGGTATATTTCAAAAGTTTATTTCTTTTAATGTTGACAATTATATCTGACAACTAATGAAAACTCCAAATTCAGTACTGTATCTCAGAAAATTAGAATATTGTGAAAAGGTTCAATATTGAAGACACCTGGTGCCACGGTCTAATCAGCAAATTAACTCAAAACACCTGCAAAGGCCTTTAAATGGTCTCGGTCTAGTTCTGTAGGCTACACAATCATGGAGAAGACTGCGGACTTGACAGTTGTCCAAAAGACGCCCATTGACACCTTGAACAAGGAGGGCAAGACACAAAAGGTCATTGCTAAAGAGGCTGGCTGTTGTGTCCAAACACATTAATAGAGAGGCAAAGGGAAAGAAAGGATGTGGTAGAAAAAAGGTGTACGAGCAATAGGGGGTAACTGCACCCTGGAGAGGACTGTGAAACAAAACCCATTCCAAAATGTGTGGGAGATTTACAAAGAGTGGACTACAGTTGACGTCAGTGCTTCAAGAACCACCACGCTTAGATGTATGCAAGACATGAGATTCAGCTGTCACATTCCTTGTGTCAAGCCACTCTTGAACAAGAGACAGTGTCAGAAGCGTCTCGCCTGGGACTGCTGCTGGGTCCAAAGTGATGTTCTCTGATGAAAGTACATTTTGCATTTCCTTTGGAAATCAACGTCCCAGAGTCTGGAAGAAGAGGAGAGACACAGAATCCATGTTGCTTGAGGTCCAGTGTCAAGTTTCCACAGTCAGTGATGGTTTGAGGTGCCATGTCATCTGCTGGTGTTGGTCCACTGTGTTTTCTGAGGTCCAAGGTCAACACAGCCGTCTACCAGGAAGTTTCAGAGACTTCATGCTTGCTGCTGATGACCAACTTTATGGAGACACAGATTTCATTTTCCAAAAGGACTTGGCACCTGCACACAGTGCCAAAGCTTTAGGAACATGATATCCCTGTTCTTAATTGACCAGCAAACTCCCCTGGCTTTAACCCCAGAGAAAATCTATGGAGTTTTGTGAAGAGGAAGATGTGATACATCAGACCCAACGATTCAGAAGAGTTGAAGGTCACTATCAGAACAACCTGGGGTCAGAACACCTGAGCAGTTCCACAGACTGATGGACTCCATCCATCCATCCATCAATCCATCCATCTTCTTCCGCTTATCCGGGGTCGGGTCGCGGGGGTAGCAGCCTAAGTAGGGAGGCCCAGACTTCCCTCTCCCCAGCCACTTGGAGCAGCTCCTCCGGGGGAATCCCAAGGCGTTCCCAGGCCAGCCGAGAAACATAGTCCCTCCAGCGCGTCCTGGGTCTTCCTCTGGGTCTCCTCCCGGTGGGACGTGCCCGGAACACCTCACCAGGGAGGCGTCCAGGAGGCATCCTAACCAGATGCCCGAGCCACCTCAACTGGCTCCTCTCGATGTGGAGAAGCAGCGGCTCTACTCCGAGTCCCTCCCGGATGACTGAGCTTCTCACCCTATCTCTAAGGGAGAGTCCAGCCACCCTGCGGAGAAAACTCATTTCAGCCGCTTGTATCCGAGATCTTGTTCTTTCGGTCATAACCCAAAGCTCATGACCATAGATGAGGGTGGGAACGTAGATCGATCGGTAAATTGAGAGCTTTGCCTTTTGACTCAGCTCTCTCTTCACCACGACAGACCGGTACAGCGCCCGCTTCACTGCGGATGCTGCACCTATCCGCCTATCGATCTCACGCTCCAGTTTTCCCTCATTCGTGAACAAGATCCCGAGATACTTAAACTCCTCCACTTGGGGCAGGACCTCCTCCCCGACCCGGAGAGGGCATGCTACCCTTTTCCGGCTCAAGACCATGGCCTCGGATTTGGAGGAACTGATCCTCATCCCGGCCGCATCACATTCAGCTGCAAACCGCTCCAGCGAAAGCTGTAGATCACGAGCTGATGAAGCCAATAGGACCACATCATCTGCAAAAAACAGAGAAGCGATTCTAAGGCCACCAAAACGGATCCTCTCAACACCTTGGCTGCGCCTAGAAATTCTGTCCATAAAAGTTATGAACAGAATCGGTGACAAAGGGCAACCTTGGCGGAGTCCAACTCTCACCGGAAACGAGCCTGACTTACTGCCGGCAATGCGGACCAAGCTCTGACACCGGTCGTACAGGGACCTAACAGCCCTTATCAAAGGGCCTGGTACCCCATACTCCCGGAGTACCCCCCACAGAACCCCCCGAGGGACGCGGTCGAATGCCTTCTCCAAGTCCACAAAACACATGTAAACTGGTTGGGCAAACTCCCACGCACCCTCCAGGACCCTGCTGAGGGTGTAGAGCTGGTCCAGTGTTCCACGACCAGGACGAAAACCACACTGCTCCTCCTGAATCCGAGGTTCGACTATCCGACGGACCCTCCTCTCCAGAACCCCTGAATAGACCTTACCAGGGAGGCTTAAGAGTGTGATCCCCCTATAGTTGGAACACACCCTACGGTCCCCCTTTTTAAATAGGGGAACCACCACCCCAGTCTGCCAATCCAAGGGAACTGCCCCAGATGTCCACGCGATATTGCAGAGTCGCGTAAGCCAACACAACCCTACAACATCCAGAGCCCTAAGGAACTCCGGGCGAATCTCATCCACCCCCGGAGCCTTGCCACCGCGGAGCTTTTTAACCACCTCGGCGACCTCAGCACCAGAGATCAGAGAACCCGACCCAAAGTCCCCAGGCTCTGCTTCCTCAGTGGAAGACGTGCCAGTAGGATTGAGGAGGTCTTCGAAGTATTCCGCCCACCGACTCACAACATCCCGAGTTGAGGTCAGCAGCACGCCACCTCCACCATAAATGGTGTTGGTCTCGTACCTCTTTCCCCCCCTGAGACGCCGGATGGTGGACCAGAATCGCCTCGAAGCCGTACGGAAGTCATTCTCCATGGCCTCTCCGAACTCCTCCCACGCCCGAGTTTTTGCCTCAGCAACCACCCGAGCCGCATGCCGCTTGGACTGCCGGTACCTATCAGCTGCTTCCGGGGTCCCACAAGCCAAAAAGGCCCAATAGGACTCCTTCTTCAGCCTGACAGCATCCCTCACTGCCGGTGTCCACCACCGGGTTCGAGGGTTGCCACCTCGACAGGCACCAACAACCTTGCGGCCACAGCTCCGATAAGCTGCCTCGACAATAGAGGCGCGGAACACGGCCCACTCGGACTCCATGTCCCCCGCCTCCCTCGGAACGTGTTCAAAGCTCTCCCGGAGGTGGGAGTTAAAGCTCCGTCTTACGGGAGACTCTGCCAGACGTTCCCAGCAGACCCTCACGATACGTTTGGGTCTGCCAGGTCTGACCGGCATCCTCCCCCACCATCGGAGCCAACTCACCACCAGGTAGTGGTCAGTAGACAGCTCCGCCCCTCTCCTCACCCGAGTGTCCAAGACATGCGGCCGCAGATCAGATGAGACGACAACAAAGTCGATCATCGAACTGCGACCTAGGGTGTCCTGGTGCCAAGAGCACATATGGACACCCTTATGCTTAAACATGGTGTTCGTTATGGACAATCCATGACGAGCACAGAAGTCCAATAACAGAACACCACTCTGGTTCAGATCAGGGGGGCCGTTCCTCCCAACCACACCCCTCCAGGTCTCACTGTCATTGCCCACGTGAGCGTTGAAGTCCCCCAGTAGAACAAGGGAGTCCCCAGGAGGCGCACTCTCCAATACCCCCTCCAAGGACTCCAAAAAGGGTGGGTAGTCTGAGCTGCCGTTTGGTGCATAGGCACAAACAACAGTCAGAGCCCGTCCCCCCACACGTAGGCGAAGGGAGGCTACCCTCTCGTTCACCGGGGTGAACCCCAACGTACAGGCACCAAGATGGGGGGCAACCAGTATGCCCACTCCTGCTCGGCGCCTCTCACCAGGGGCAACTCCAGAGTGGAAGAGTGTCCAACCCCTCTCAAGGAAACTGGTTCCAGAGCCAGAGCCATGCGTTGAGGTGAGTCCGACTATTTCTAGTCGGAACCTCTCAACCTCACACACTAGCTCAGGCTCCTTCCCCACCAGAGAGGTGACATTCCATGTCCCAATGGCCAGCTTCTGTAGCCGAGGATCAGACCGCCAGGGTCCCCGCCCTCGGCCGCCACCCATCTCACATTGCACCCGACCCCTTTGGCCCCTCCCACAGGTGGTGAGCCCATGGACTCCATGGGCTCCCTCCCACAGGTGGTGAGCACATGGACTCCATGTCACGCTGCATTGATGCAGTAAACCAGGCAAAAGAAGCAACAACTAAGTATTGATGCAGTACATGTTCATACTTTTCATGTTCATACTTTTCATGTTCATACTTTCAGTTGGCCAACATTTCTAAAAATCCTTTTTTAATTTGTTTTAAGTACTGTAATATTACAATTTCCTGCGATAGTGAATTTGGGGTTTTCATTAGTTGTCATTTATAATCATCAACTTTAAAGGTGAAGTCTGCAGTTTCTGTAGAACATCAACACTTAGAAAAATTTTCAACAAGCAAAGCATTCTGATCCCTCCCCCTTAGAGCCATATATGGCTTTGCCCCCTTGTGGTCTGTTGAAATTCAAATTCAAGCTCTGTTTTTATTGGCTGATTCAAATTCAAGCTCGGTTTTTATTGGCTGGTTACAAACTTTGTTTTTATTGGCTGGAAAATGGCGGGTCACTTTTTCTTTTTAGAAATGCTTATTTACCACCTGGAGAAGCAAGGGGACAATATTTTTTTTTAGTTTTTTTCAGAGATTACCTCTCTAACATCAATCTAGTGACAGAGTGAAGAAATATGTTAAAAATATATTGTTAGAAAAGTTACATATAGCAGCTTTAAAATAAATAAACATTTGAAATATATCAGTCCGTGTGTAATGAATGAATATAATATACAAGTTTCACTTTTTGAATGGAATTACTGAAATAAATCCACTTTTTCATGATATTCTAATTTCATGACAAGTGCAGTGATCTCTCGCTATATTACATTTCACTTCTTGCAACTTCACTGAATCACAGGTTATTTAAACTTGGTTCTATATACTGCGTGTACTCCACATGCTGTGCAATACTGTCCATTCATCTCATCATCGCCAAAGTGTTAAAGAGCATATTAAATATTTATAAGAGAGGGGGAATGTCATGACTCCTGCCCGTCTGTTCACCATGCCCATCTGCTCGGCTATGATCAGCAGAATTCTTCTCACCTGGTGTCCGTTTGCATTTACGCGCCCCCTGTTCTCTAGACGTTGTCCGTCGTTATTGAAAACCTTGTGCAAGTAAATGTCCAGCGATATCTCATGCTCTTGATTGATCCTCTCATCCTGACCAAGTGTCTGTGCCCTGGCTTTTCCTGTTTCCACCTTGGTCGTGTCGGACGCCTGCCAAGATTCTGATTTCTGGTCATTGACCTTTTTTGGGTTCCCATGACCTCTGAGTACTGCCTGTCTCCCTGTGTATGACCTTGCCTGTTCGCTGACTAACCCACTGAGTCCTGGACAGATCCAAACTAAACTCAGGACTCTACTCTCATGGTGATGTCACTACTCTCTGCATTTGCCACAATCCTCTACCTGGGTAAGTGAGTTTAACCACTGGATCATGTCCCCAGATCTGAGCTGTAAAAGAAGGTTAGTATGTTTTTACTCTCTGAACTCTATCCAAGCTCCCATTCCTTCCACACTATTAAACCAAGCTTGATTTTTGTTTCTACTCAAACCATATTTAAAAAAAAAAGATTTGAAATACAGGGAGTCCTTGACTTACGAACAAGTTCCGGACCTAAGGACTGTTCGTAACCCGATTTTGACGTAAGTCGGAACCCATAGCACGTGCGTTCGTAAGTCCGGATTTTCATTCGTAAGTCAGAAAATGTATGCTAGCGCTGCGCCAAACACCCGTTTTTCAACACAAACGTACATACTAGTTCATAAACATGCACAGAACTTTGTTTACAAACGGTTAGCTAACACACTTTCATCTAAAAACACCTAAAAAAAACACGTACCAGTGCTGTATTTAATGTACAACTGTACTGTTCGTAAGTCCGTTCGTAAGTTCGAGTTGCCGTAAGTCGAGGGCGCCGTAAGTCGAGTACGCCCTGTAAATGCAATGTTCACACTAAAATGTTACCAGATGCTATTTTATAATGTTTTAAGAAGATGTATTTCAGTTTCGGTTAAACTATTTTATTGTTGCTGCAGTTATCTGGAGTGAAAAAGGTCTTTTTGTTTGTTATTTTAAACTTCCTTTATTTAAAATAAGCAAGAGTGTTTAATTGTGCACAGAATATCTTTAAAAGATGTTTTAAATGAAAATGCAGAGATGACTGCATCATTTCAGTGTAAAATTTCCTGTTCTACTTCTTTTAACCAGCAGATGGCAGTGCAAGGCTTATTTTATCACAAAGTGACTGTAATTACTCTTTCTGACCGCTAGGGGCGGCGTTTGTTGACTTCCGTTTTATAGCCGTTAGCTTCCGATTAGCATCGAACAAAACGGTTAAAAATCTAACTTTGGAATGAGTTTTTAGTCGGGACGTGATAATCGCTTGAAACCGGATTATTTTAAGAAATGAATCATTCTCTTCCTCCCCAGACTTTCCAGCAGGTTTCCACAGACGTGTGCTGACTCGCACCGGTCTTTTCAAAAGAAAACTTTTTGAACACGCTGTGTCTGGTTGAATTTTCAGATCCTCCACTAAATTTAATAAAAGTGGGAAATATTTGTAGGAGCACGGGAAGGCTTTATAAATAATATGATAAATATAACGCCGCTACTCTGCAAATTTTCACCTATTGCGGGGGTTCTCCGGAACGTAACCACCACGATAGATATGGGATCACAATACAGGTGGTCCTCGACTTACGAACGAGTTCCGTTCCTACGCACCGTTCGTAACTCGAAAATTCGTAAGTCGAAACGCGTTACACGTGGGGTTCGTAAGTCCGGATTTTTGGTCGTAAGTCGGAAAAAGTATGCTAACGCTGCGCCGCACACCCGTTTATCAACATGAGACTGAACAAGCGTACATACTGGTTCATAAACATGCACCGAACTTTATTTACAAACGGTTAGCTAACACACTTTCATCTAAAAACACATAGCAGTGCTGTATTTACTGTACAACTGTACTGTTCGTAAGCGCGTTCGTAAGTCCGGAACATCGTAAGCCGGGGCCATCGTAAATCGGGGACCACCTGTATATGTTAACATTTTGTGATGGATAACTTAAAAAATAAGCAACATGCCAAATTTCATTTTGGTATGCAGCTATATCTAGGCGTTAAAAAGATTCCTATTACGGTACGTAACAAACCGAAACTGAAAAAATACCGGTCCGGACTGAATGGGACATCCGGCATACGAGCCGGCTAAAACGCCAGCAGGAGTTCAAAATCTTGTTTCCTGATGGCGTGCACCATCTTATAATTGTGACCAAAGAGATGGAAAACCTCTTGCTGTTACATGGTTTGATAAGCAACAACACAAAAAAAACATCTTGTCAATATTACTTGTTGAAATGTGCTGGTGAAGATTCTCAAGTCATTTCAGGCTCTCAAGTGCTTTTTACAAGAAAGTGTTGATTATCACAGAGCAGAAGTTTGAAAAGCGTCAGTGAAAATTCAAACCTGAAGCCTCTGACTGTGACAAAAACAGACGCCAGCTCTTGATAATAAAACAACAGAAACGTTTTGTTCACCCAAACAGTAGCACAGCCGAGATAGTTCAAGAATCACTGTGGGGGATCAGAGTAGAGAACCCATAGAAACTCATTAAAAATTAAGTAAATATGTTTCTAAGATAACCGTATGACAAAATTCAAGAGTTCTAATATGGACTGAATGGTCTGCAAAACAAAAGTGAACCTTGCAAAAGGTTTTTTCGTGTTCCTACTATTTAGTTTTAACCCAGCAGTCTACTGTATAGTGCTTAAAATGAAATTAAACCTTTAAAAGCTTCTCTGTCATCAGTTTCAGTTCCATAAATGAAAAGATCTTCCGATGTGTCAGATGTGTGAACGTATCTGCCACCCAAATTAAATCAATGGGAAAGATTAGTGCAGCTATCAAAATATCCATCAGAATCAAAACGGTCCTTTTCAATAAAGGAAACTAAATTCAGCCATAATGGGGGTAGGCTTGGGATTAGCCGAATACCTGAGAGACAGTACATGTTAGAGGCAAAAACAGTATCTCGTAATACTTCAACTTATTGGGAATTAAAAGAGGCAAATGCTCCTAATGCATTAAAATACCTCCGAGTAAGACGTATCTGTCAACAGTAACATTATGCACGGACTCTGTACAATTAACAGACAGAAATGGATCTTTGGGAGAATAAATGATACGTTGATGTCCCCGTCGCTGAGTGTTAAACAGTGAATGTTTGTAGTTTTGTTGTAAGATACACAAGAGGGGGCAGCATGGTGATGCAGTTGATAGAGCTGCCGCCTCTCAGCGAGAAGGTCGCCAGTTCAAATCCCTGGGCCTGGGACATTTCTTGGTGGAGTTAGCATGTTCTCTCCATGTTGTGTGGGTTTTCTCCGGGTACTCCGGTTTCCTCCCACAGACCAAAAACATGCATGTTAGACTGACTGGTAACTAAATTGTCCCTAGGTGAGAGTGAGAGGTTATTTGTCTCGTTTGTCTCTATGTGTCCCCGTGATGGACTGGAGACCTGTCCAGAGTTTCCCCCCAGCCCTCGCACAGTGATTGCTGGATATGGACATCAGTAACCCCTGTGACCCTAAAAGGAATAAGCGGGTAAAGATAATGGATGGATGGATATTCAAGAGGGTAGGAGTTACACTATGTAGTTTAGAAGAAGAAACAGGTGCTTTTTAACCCTTCCTTGTCTGAGGTAACAGAGTGACAAATCCTGGGACGTGGATGGTGCAATAGACTATATGCCACGGACTCCCGTTTCAGCACTTCCGCATTCAATACCCGGGCGGCGCACTTCCGGTTAGCAGAAATGACACGAACAAAAATAATTAAATACAATAAATAAAACATTGACATACACACATATAATAAATCTATACATACATAAATCAATAGCGACGGTTTCCCTTCGGATAGCCACGATCCATTGTCGCCCTAACCCCTCCTCGGCAGGGAAACGGAACAGCTGTACCCACCGGTTGGTGGACACAACGTAACTCACGTGTAGTGCCAGTAGCTCACAGCCGCTTCCCGTTTCGGGTCGTTGTCATGGTCTGCTACTAGGAGCTAACGCTAACAACAACGGCAGCGGATAGGACACGGAAGTGGCGGACGTGGGTTATATTTTAACGGAAGTACGTCACCACTACCCGTGGCATATAGTCTATTGCACTACCAGGTGCAATAGCAGAGCCAGGCGGTGGCCAGTGGTGGCATTGTTTCCAAAGATTCATTTTCCCCCACTTGCCACCCCGACCGCTTAAGGAGACTATACTTTTAAGCTATATTCGTATATATGGTAGTGGCCATCTTGGATTTTGATGTGGCAGCACAATTTTCCTTAGGGATCTTTCTTACGCCTAGATGCCGTCGCGCACCAAAATGGAAGTTGGAACATTGCTTATTTTGCAAGTGATCCGACTCAAGGCGTACTGGATGGACGGAGGACATTTCAAAGTCCTCTCTGCCCTGTGACAGAGGACATTGAATACGTTTGGATGAAAAACACAAAGTGCAGCTTTAAATTGTCCAAACTCAGTCGACTAGTGCGCAGCCGTCTCAAATACAAGCTGTGTTCGGATGAATGAAACAAAAAAGCTCTGGATATTGCTCCAATATCCTTAGTTCTTGACTGAAACAAGCTAAGTTTATGGATTTAAAAAGGAAGACGAAAGCCTTAATCTAAACTAAATTTTAATGTTTTTTCTAGCTTTGCCAAATAAGAATCCAGTGCTACCGAACATACCGTGTATTCACATGGCGATGAAATCTATAGACGACGGGCGGCAGCCCCTTTCACTGAGAACAAAGACGTAATGGAAGGCTGTTTACAGTCACTAATGACAGCTCGGTATCATCAAGCTTCATCACGCTGGGAACAAATTGGACATATGTCTGAAAGCCGTTAATGGATTATCCGGACAGAGTGCAGAGCAGAGGTTCGATAAGGAGCGGCAAAAACAGGGATCTGATCTGTGGGTGCATCCGGTAGCGTTTTATTCCTAAATAAGGTTCTATCACAGCAAATGTGTAGAAATGAGGCATTTAAAATTGTGATTTATTGCGATAGTTATAGGTTTAACGTGACACAGATGTAGCTGTTAGAACAACTTTTCCAAAAAGAATCATTCAAAATTTTGATTTGAGGAACATGATGAGTTCAGTTCTTTTGATAAGGGTTTTTGGCAGGGATAGATACGAGCAAACAACCCAAATTTGGCAAATATTAAATCTGATGGGTTGATGAGGGAACGACTTGTTGCAACTCTTAAGACTTTATTTAACCAGATTAAATGGTTAACTACAGAGTGATCCAGGTGTATTTGCAAGAGTAACCCGTAGCATAGCCCTACAGAACCTCACCCAGGTTATTCAGCATCTTTCTCGTTCCACAGTTTTTGTTCTATTTCAACAAATCATCAATCAAAACGTTCAGCTTGTTAAAGAGAAGGGTGCTCTGGCTTTTGGTATTGATGCAACTTCAGCTGTTTGAAATATTTAGCCTTTTCTGACCATTTTTTTTTCTCTTGGAAAATGAATTGTACGGAGCCCGTCTGGTGACATGGAAGGCAAAAAAAGTATCAAGTGGCCACTCGATACTTTCGCGTGGCCACGTGATACTTTCGGGTGGCCACGTGAAACTTATCACGTGGCCACGTGAAACTTATCACGTGGCCACTCGATAAGTTTCACGTGGCCACTTGAAAGTATCACGTGGCCACGCGATTGTCACGAGGTTTAAAACAAGAGGTTCAATCTAAAGTAGGCTATAGACAAATTGTTGTAAGATTAATGTGCTTTTTCTGAGATTACATTCATCGCAATAGGTGAGTGTCGGGAAACGGATGTTTTAAATGTGTTCCTGAACGCAACTCGTTCAGTCATGAATGTGGTTCAATACTTCTATGGCATTCATAAAATTTATGTCACGAGGTTTAAAACACGAGGTTCAATCTAAAGTAGGCTATAGACAAATTGTTGTAAGATTAATGTGCTTTTTCTGAGATTACATTCATCGCAATAGGTGAGTGTCGGGAAACGGATGTTTTAAATGTGTTCCTGAACGCAACTCGTTCAGTCATGAATGTGGTTCAATACTTCTATGGCATTCATAAAATTTATGTCACGAGGTTTAAAACACGAGGTTCAATCTAAAGTAGGCTATAGACAAATTGTTGTAAGATTAATGTGCTTTTTCTGAGATTACATTCATCGCAATAGGTGAGTGTCGGGAAACGGATGTTTTAAATGTGTTCCTGAACGCAACTCGTTCAGTCATGAATGTGGTTCAATACTTCTATGGCATTCATAAAATTTATGTCACGAGGTTTAAAACACGAGGTTCAATCTAAAGTAGGCTATAGACAAATTGTTGTAAGATTAATGTGCTTTTTCTGAGATTACATTCATCGCAATAGGTGAGTGTCGGGAAACGGATGTTTTAAATGTGTTCCTGAACGCAACATAACTCGTTCAGTGAGTTATGAATGTGGTTCAATACTTCTATGGCATTCAGGTACGAGTCCCAGTGTGTAATTGAGTGTTTTACATAAATGCAGGCAGTGTACGTGGTCAGCGACTTATTTGTAATATGGTATGTTTATCTTATAAACGAAGTTGTTCACATGACGAAGATAATGGCCTAGTGCTAACTCAGTGCTAATATGCTAACCGTCAGTGAATTCTACTAGTATTTTCTCGCTAAAGGGAAAATGGCTAGATAGTTGTGGTGTGTAGACTATGCATTAGTTACTTGGTGGTATTGTCTCGATGTACAATATGTTTTAGTTCGGTATTACAGGGATATTTGCATAAATTGTGACCGTTAGTGGTTACCATTCAGTCAGCAGTAGTACGCATGCCCTGAAGGACGTTTGTGTACAGTACTGTAGTTCTCTTTCGCTCAAATACTCCAGTATTTTAATGGCGTTCACACAGACACATGTAAAGGAAGACTGTTCAGTAAATAAATAAATAAATTATGCTATCAAACAGGCCCACACTGTGTAGATAGATAGCTACTTTCATTGATGTAGTCAGCTGGAACTAATAGTGATTCATACTTTAATGAGTCTACTTTTGGATTCTCAGGTTGGTGTTGAATTCAATATATTTTACTATTTCAGAATCATTTTACAGTCATGTCTTTTAATTGTTCATTTGAATGTTTCTAAAGGCTGCATTTCAAATGGAGAGAGAGGAAGACGCCTTCTTGCAGTTTTTGCGGGACCGTGGAATTAGAGACGAAATTATAAAAAAACTACAAAATGACAAGGTGAGCTATTCCTCCCACAGATGTTGAAACCATACAAATGATAATGTTTGCAATGGTTAATGGCCATACCTTAAACTTATAAGCATAGTCTCAATTATTAATTAATGCAGCTTAAAAGACAGCATGATGGGTGGTTTCCTTTAAACACTGTGAAACATTGTGCCCACATGCTACGACTAACATAGGTGAATAATCTTAGCATCTTGTGCATTCCTGTACAGCTAGTGGATTTACCAGCTGTTGCTGATGGCTCAGTCAAAGCCTTGTGTATGTTATTTTCTGCAAACACAGGTCTAATAGCCTTTTTATGCTTCCTCAGTCCTGGGTTACATTAGCACATGCGCATATGCATACCGCGAGAACCGATCAACAGAGGACGCCATCTCCTCTGTGGTCCATACTGCTCTCACCCACCTGGATCAGAAGGACTCATACGTCCGTATGCTCTTTGTGGACTTCACATCTGCCTCAACACCATGATCCCCCAAACTCTGATAGATAAACTATCTACACTTGGACTAAGCCCCTCCGTTTGTAACTGGGTCCTGGACTTCTTAACAAACAGACCTCAGTCAGTGAAGATCCACAACTTCTCCTCCTCCACCATAACCCTCAGCACTGGCTCTCCTCAAGGATGTGTGCTGAGCCCCCTTCTGTTCACTCTGCTCACATATGATTGTACAGCCACACATCCAGGCTGTCATATTGTTAAGTTTGCAGATGATACAGCGGTGGTGGGATGCATCACAAACAATGATGAGTCCAGCTACAGACAGGAGGTGGAACATCTGGAGAGCTGGTGCAAAGAGAATAATCTTCACATGAATGTGAAGAAGACGAAGGAGATGATTGTGGACTTCAGAAGGAACAAACACACCCACACCCCACTGACATAGGTGGATCTGCGGTGGAGGTGGTCTCCAGCTACAAGTACCTGGGTGTACACTTGAATGATAACCTCAGCTGGAGCAACAACACCACCAGCCTGATCAAGAAAGGTCATCAGAGACTCTACTTCCTCAGACGGCTGAGACGAGCTGGTCTGAGAAGCTCAGTCCTCACACTCCTTCTACAGGTGTGCAGTGGAGAGCATCCTGTGCTCCAGCATCAACGTGTGGCATGGAGGCTGCACAGTTGCAGAGAGGAAAGCTCTACAGAGAGTGGTGAAGGCTGCACAGAAGATGTTGGAGTCAGTCTCCCCACCATCACAGACATTTACACCTCCAGATGCAGGAAGAGAGCCACCTGCATCATGAAGGACCACACTCACCCAGCACACTCACTCTTTGCCCCACTCCCCTCAGGACGGAGGTTGAGAAGCATCAGATGTAGAACCACTAGACTGAGGAACAGCTTCTACCCTGAGGCTGTCAGACTCATGAATAAATAAATAATAAGAATAAACACTGCAAAATATCACATCATGCTGATGCTGATCTGTTTTCTTGTTGCTGTGTTCATCTGTGACCATCTGCTCATAAAGACTCGTGTTCGTGCTGCTGTTTATAATGATGTTTTCTCTCTACATTAGGGCTTAGTGTATTACTAGCTGATGTTTCTCTTAGTTAATCCTAGATGTTATTACTGTTTTTCTCTTGCATTTGTTGTTAGATGTAACTGGGACCCTGTGTACATAATCTCGTTTTCATCACATGTACCACATGCGGTGCAAATGACAATAAAGACTCTCTGACTCTGACTCTGACTTTTATTGTCAAGCCAAAACCCAGCTATAATAGCGGTTAAATAAAAAAATTGCCCTCTGTTTTATCATGAACACATTTAAAACCAAAGATAAACATTATACAAACAAAAACATTCGAACTTATGGAACCAAATATTAATTTATTTGGTTTAAAAATAGTTCAGTGACACTTAAATAATAATAATAATAATAATAATAATAATAATGATAATAAATTCAATTTATACCGCACTTTTCATTAATAAAAATCTCAAAGTGCTATATAGTGTTTTAATCAGCTTCACATGGTCACAACTACTGTTCACCTCAAAAATGATGTTTTAACTCAGAATAGCTGACTTTTGGGTTTATATGAAATGGGTTTTGCTTAATATTTTAGTTTTTAATGTTAATTGTTCACCTTACATGTTATTAAAAAGTTGACAGTAAGTACCTATAAACTATCGCAACCTGTTACTACAGGTTTCAGTTTACATAAGCAGTTACTCATTTGAACAATCACATAGAATATTTGTATTCATAGTGTGCAGTAATTGGTTGTCATCATTTGCCATTGATGTTACACATTAGACAGCAGACACACTGATTTTGACCATAACTGTGTCTTTTATTCTTTGAAAACAAATGTTTTTATTAGCGGCTTGGCTTTGCTGTGCTGTGGTGTGACACTGACCGCTCATGAGCTAACAAACATTCAACTGACAGCAACTGCAGTGAAGGACAAGGGTCTGGTTTTAACCAGGCTACTCTCACACACGTACCACTACTGTCATCTACTGGCACAAATTGGTACTGCACCTGAATTTACTTGTGAGTGAGTCAGTGCCACCCACACAACATAAAAAATTAAAACACAACATAAAATTAAAAAAAAAAAATCTGAGGGTGTGACTTTAAATATTTAAATAGTCCTGGGTGACCCATTTACTAAACAAAGCTGTTACTCAGTAAAACTTTAAATGGTAAATGGAGCTTATTTATATAGCGCTTTCCAGCCCCTTATGAGGGGCCCCAAAGCGCTTTACAGTACCAGCCATCCACCCATTCATACACACGTTCATACAACGGTATGAATGTCTGTCTGGCTAAGCAAGTATCGTCAGTCTGGCTAAGCAAGGATAGACAAGTTAAAACATTTTTTGTGCATCATTTGTTGGTAGTGGCGCATAGTAATTTCTGATTCTTTCATAGCATTCTAAGAGACATACAAAAATATTTAATTGATTTGATGATGGCTAAATTTGAAATTTGAAAGCTAAATTTGAAAGCTTGTTCCTGAGTTATCCTAAATATAACACCAACTGTTTGTCTTTCGCAGATTGATTCTTCAGTAATTCCGGTGATGTCCGAACAGGATCTGTCAAGATACATCCCAGTTTATGGAGACAGATTGGCTGCTGTTGCATTCTGTCGCAACACTTGTCATTCAGTTCCAGAAACATCCAGGAGGGCTCAGCAGCTTGAAAGAATAAGGGCAAAGGTCTGCGTTTCAGACAGCAAGTCTGTTAAAAGGGCTGCGTCTTTAGAGAGATTAAAAGGGAATAAATATGCCAGAAGAAAGACAAGGAGGCTAGAAATTGGATGGAAGAATTTCAGTGAAGAAGGCAATAGCTTCAAACAGGTAAAAACAGTGAAGGGAGGCGGAACGAGACATGTCAATGTTGACAGACACACTACAGTTAGAGAGGTCCAAGAAATGGCAGAATCACTTTTTTTTCCAAATGGGACCTTCAAATCACTGAAACTACAGGATCATGTTTGTTACATTAGTGACTTTTCACAAAATGAGATTGACCAAGACTGCACAGTGGAAGAAATGTACGAGAAAACCAAAGTAAAAATACTTAGATTGTACCTCCACACCAAATACACCAAAAACCGTGCTCATGACAAAGACAACTTGACTGAAACTCCCCCAGCAACAACCTCAGAGGTCACAGGAAATGTTGCTCCACATACTGGTGAAGTTCTGCCGTTGGAGCCAGAGGTCATAACTATTGACCTATCTTTACTGCATGAATCTGATCTCATATTGTTAGGTGAAGATGTAACAAATACGGAGATGCTTCATGACCATAACAGGGATGAAGTACAGGAACAAAGAAGTTTCTTGCACACTGAAGAAATAGGACTGGAACATGGAACCCCAGAAATGACAGAGTCTGACAGTACAGGACAAGAAGATGTTACTCTTCATACACAAGCTGAAGAGATGCTCATCAGCAATTCCAGTGATAGTGAAGTGATAGTTGGAGCATCATCTGGTGATTTTTCTGAACTGGATGACACTTTGCCTTGGGAAGTACCGAAACATAAGGTCGTCATTGTTGTGCGAAGGGGTTGCTGCCTTTCTGACCTTATGAACGCCTTTATTGATCCAGATATCATGAACAAAGACGTGCACATCAAAAGAAAACTTCCCAATGGTGAACTGGAAGAGGGGGAAGGATCCGGTGTTTTACGTGATTGCCTTTCAGAATTCTGGGGAGAGTTCTACAGCAAATGCACTTTAGGTACTGAAGTGAAGATACCTTACCTTAGGCATGAATATGAAGTTCAGGAATGGCAGGCAGTTGCAAGGATTTTTGTGATGGGTTGGACAACTGTTGGGTATTTCCCACTGCTTCTTCCTCTTCCATTTTTGGAAGAAGCTCTCTATGGTACAACGTACAGCAGTGTGACAGATAGTTTCTTGCAGTATGTCGCAAAAGAAGAGAGGAAAACTCTTGAGCTAGCACTGGAATCATTTCATTTTGTTGACAAAGATGACCTGATGGAAGTGCTGGATGCACATGACTGCCACGTCCTTGCCTCTGAAGAAACAGTGGCTGGATTAATAAAACAGTTAGGACACAAAACCCTAATCCAGACTCCATTGTTTGTTATTGAATGCTGGAAGCCCATCTTGAAAACCTTGGCAGATACTTTGCATCCACAGAGGCTTGTTGAGGTAGTGGAAGAACGTGTACCAACACCAAAACGTGTTAAAGGCCTTCTGAAATTCCCAGAACAGATGACTGCACCACAGAACACTGTGGCAAGACATCTGAAGAGGTACATAGGAGAATCTGACAACACTACTTTGAAATCATTCCTTCGCTTCTGCACAGGAGCAGACATGCTGTTTGGACACTCTATCACTGTTCAATTCACAGAGACATCTGCGTTCCAGTGCTGCCCTCAAGCACACACATGTGGATGCTACTTGACGTTACCAATCAACTACGAAAGATACCCAGATCTTCGTAATGACTTTGATCTTGTGCTAAGAAGCTCCATTTGGGTTATGGATATAATCTAAAATCTTGAAGCAAACTACAGGCCCAGTCACACTAGATAACATATGTCAACTTATGAAACACTTTTTTGGGGTCTAAATTAATAATAGAAGTTATAGGCCATCTGTTTCAAAGCCACAACCATCATACCTGTCCCAAAGAAGGCAACGCCCTCCTGCCTCAATGACTATCGCCCAGTAGCACTCACCCCCATCCTGATGAAGTGCTTCGAACGGCTAGTCATGAAAAGCATCACATCTGCCCTCCCTGCCTCCCTGGATCCCTTCCAATTTGCATATCTGTCTAATCGCTCAACCGGCGTGCCATCTCCTCTGCCCTCCACACAGCTGTATACCAATATCAACTACCTCATACATATACTGTGTACATTAACCTCATATGCTGCTTTGTCACTCTCTACAAATGTCAAATGCCAGAACCTTCATTTATTTTATAGATATAATTTTTATCTTTTATATTTTGGGACAGTATTAAACTCTATTTCATTGTATGATTATGTTTATTATATGTTGGTGTTTTTGGTGTTGGTGAAACTTTTTATACTTTTATACTACTATGAAAAACTACTATGCTAAAAACTCAGGACAGTACAAAACTTTATTTCATTTTTTGTTTATTAATTGTTTAGTGTTTAGATGGTTACTGTTGCACCGAGGGACTGAGAAATGTGCAATTTCAATCCTGTTCAATTCCTGTTTTGTTAATAAAGTTGACTTTGACTTTTTTTGACTTTGACTTAGTTTTGATCGACTTTTTTGATTTACATTATGTTCACACCAGAAAGAAGGTTCATGTTGATTTTTTTTTTTTCAATTTTATCTTCAACCTAGAAGGGAAGCACAGAACAGCCAACTAAAGCTGGCTAATGTCTTAAGTTTTGTATATGTACAATGCTGACTTGCATATTTGCTAGTTAATGTTTCCACAGTGCTGTTAAAAGCACAAAGTTCACTTTATGTCCTGGTCCTAATACTAATTTGGAAGCCAGTTCAGGTCAGTTCTGATCAGAACTGTATGTTCATATTGGTATAAGTACTTCTCAAGTTTCACCTCGTTTATTCTTACTGGTTAAGAAGCAGTGCAGACAAACAAACTGATACTGTACATTTGTTTGAGCAAAACATTTATTTGGATTTCAGTATTCATATGTTACATGAAGTGAATTTTGGAGGGAACCACACCAACTTGGCATTATAAAAAAATCAACTTGGATATGTAGTCAATTTTTTTTTGGTCCAAGTCTGTTCTGACATACTTCATGACATGTTCTTCTTTTTTTTACCAGTATTACAATGATGAACTTCAGTTCATGTTTTATTAATACAGAAGTAAATCTGTTTTTGTTAAGATTGTTGAAATAAAATAAAAAAACACCAAAAATGCTGTTTTTACCATTCATTGCACGCTAACAGTATATTTGGTGGTATATTAAAAAAAAGAGTTTAGTAACAGCATTAGAAGCAGCCCGAATTCCAACAAACCTAGGTGCAATGAAGAGTTGGTATAAAGAATATATATATATATATTGTTGGTATAAAGAATATATATATATATATATATATATATATATATGTTGGTATAAAGAATATATATATATATATATTGTATGCACATATACAGTCGTTTTTTCCTTTGTCTGTAAATGCATTTGCATATATTTATTATATTTGTTTCCCCCCCCCCAAGTCTTCATTTCCATGTGTTGCTTTGACATGTCTGTGTCTCGTGTTTTTGTTTTACACTATACTGTACTCAGTATGGGAGAGGAGCTGACACCAGAGAAGTGCCACCCAACTTATTTACATAATGACACAGATGTGTACAGTATAGTATACTGTACACATCTGTCTCGTTATGTAACTAAGTTGGGTGGCACTTTTCTGGTGTCCGCTCCTCTCCCATTGGTCAATAGACAGGAAGTAGCAGGATCCATGAACAGATCTACAGTTCATGCCTGTGCTGCCTCAGCTGAGCTAAAATTTACTCTTTTTCACCGAGTTAAAGGAAAAGCAAAATGATGTAATAAAATATATAATTTCTAGGAAACTAGATGGAAAAAATTAATATGAAGGTCAGTTAAATTACTGTATAGAACATCAAGTAAAGTTCTCTTTAATTTAATTGGTGCATTTTAAGTGCATTTCTTGTTTGGACCAGCTTTATGTTAATGCTTTTATGTTAGTTTCAGTCCTTCTAAGTGTTGAGTTACAATTAATCACAAATGTGTGTTGTCAGCATTATTTAAAACTTGGTTGGAGGGTATTTTTAATAGTTTACATTGTCACTTATGCAGCTTGCTAGGCTACTCAGTTAAAGATGAGGGAGCGAAGAGCCTCTCGAATTGTCAAGTAAAACTCTTGAGCTTGCAATGTGTTGGTGGGAAAAGTAAGGTCTAACTCTGACATGATAACATTGCACAGGTCAAATATATCTTCGTCACATGGGACAACTGAGAGGAGTTTGCATGCCTCTTTGCAGACATCAAGATCATTATGTGGAACAATGAAGTCCTCAGAACCCCAGAGCTGTGGCACTGTGTACATCACATCAGGAATCCCACTTGGTACATTGTGATTCTTTGTTGGTCGGATGCGGTGGCCATTCCAGACTGCCTTGATCTCATCAAGCTCTTCCTGGAAATATAAAT
>JBBPBX010059881.1:0-21622 GCA_038048925.1 Garcialebias charrua
AAAGAAAAAAAAAAACAGATTCCTGAGAAACTAAGTCAGGATCCTGAGAAACTAAGTCGGGATCCTGAGAAACTAAGTCGGGATCCTGAGAAACTAAGTCAGGATCCCGACTTAGTTTCTTAAAGTTGCTTTAAGGCAGAATCCTGAACCACAATCACAGTGATGGCAGACACACACCCATGGGGGAGATTTATAGATTTTTATTTAAATCTTGGACTTACTTATAAACACATTCAATCAGTTCTTGACCGAAGACATGATTTTCATGTAAGTGAGAGACATCTGAAGAGAATTATTAGCTCACAGGGACTTACTCGACGTAAATCCTATTCTGACTTGGCAGTATTGGTTGAGTTTATTAATAACCAGCTGCAGTACTCTGGCACAGCTTCATGGGTACCGATGGATGTATGCTAAAGGCAGGGAGCATGGACTTTGTGTGAAAAAAGAGGATGTGCATTTGGTGTTGAAGGAGCTGGATCCCCAAGGGGTGTCGCTGAGGCAGGCAAGACGTCTCAGAAGGAGAAACTACTTTTCCAAAGGACCTAACTTCATCTGGCACATGGACTCGTACGACAAGCTTAAGCCATATGGAATATGCATCAATGCAAGTATTGATGGGTTTTCAAGAAAAATTATTTGGTTAAATGCCTACACAACAAATAGTAACCCAAAGGTGATAGGGGGGTATTATGTCGAAGCTGTGCAGCGTTTAAAGGGCTGCCCTAGAGTTGTACGGGGTGATCTTGGAACAGAAAATGGCCATGTCAAAAGTTTTCAGCATTTCCTTGTACCCATGACCCCAAATGAAACCCTTGACAGCTACCTGGAAGGAGCAAGTACCGCCAATCAAAGAATTGAATACTGGTGGCGTTTTCTTCGCAGCCAGTGTCTAGAGTTCTGGCTGTCCTTATTCGCAGACATCAGAGACAATGGGTACTTTGATGGTGGATTTCTAGACAAAAACCTCCTTCAGTTTTGCTGCATGGGACTCATACAGGTGAGTTAATCTAAATAATGTATTTATATTAGGAAATTATTAAGGGTCTAAGCTTAAGTTCTTGAGGTCTGATTCCTTTAACTTTTAGATGTCTCTCTGGTTTAATACCCTCAAATCAAATGAGATCATTAACAAGACTCTGTGGCACTTAACAGTGAGGAGGTAATTCTGTTCATGTTGGACCAGGGACACATTTAAAAGTGGAGGACACCACCCCTCGGTGAGTTTAGTTTGACACCACTGGCAAAGACACACGAGAGGAAAACTATGAGAGATAACAGCATAGATAAATTGATGAATAGGAAGATGCTAAATAATCAAATCACAGAGCCATGGGAGAGGATCTGGGAAGTAAATTGTGGCAAGGCTGTGAAAGTGTTGTAAATTACTTTGGAGACAGATGTGTGTATTGTGAATGGTTCTCATACTCATGTGTTCATTTTAACAGGATGAGTTAGCTGATACTGCCCAGGTTTGGAATGCACACTCCATCAGGCCATCAAAGAACATAAATGTCCCCAGTGGTCGACCTAATGTGATATATACATTACCTGAACTCTATGGAACAAGAGACTTCCTTTGCTTTGTTGAAGATGAACATGTTGAAGTGTGCAAAAACGAGTGCGTTTTTCGTTTGACCAAACCATGTGATCCAGATGTTTTTGACCTGTGCAACATCCTGATGGCAGAGTCCCATCTGACCTCACCAACGGACCCTTATCAGGCTTTGAACTTGTACAGTATATGTATCTGAGAGAGGCAATCACTGCATCAATCTAAAATACTGTATATTGACTGCAGCTACAAACACTTCAACATTAATGGTGTAGTCACACCAAGCAGCGTTTCGACCTCCAAAAAGCTCCTCACGCACACAAGTGGACGCGCTACCCAGTGGTGCCCAAACTGTAGTGTTGCGGCGGCTTCGTGGCTGTGGCGTCGTTGCGGCGGGGTGTTGGAGGAGCGTCGTGATTCTCTTTCCGGTCTGATGTGTTATTGTTGTCGTCGTCTGTTCTCAAAATGGCGGATGATGTGGAGGCAATTGCCTTAATATGTTTGCTAGTGGCACGTCGAAGACGTGAAAGGCGCCGTGTCTGGGTTCACGAAACTATTCAGAGAAGTTCTGAATTCGGGGAGTTTCACCATTTAATCCAGGAGCTGCGCATGGACGAGGAGCGCTTTCAGCGGTACTTCCGTCTGACCCGTGCCCAGTTTGACGACCTGCTGTCTCGTGTTGGTGCCCGCATCACCTACCAGGACACCAACTACAGGCGCGCGATCCCAGCTGAAGAACGCTTGGCCATCTGTCTCCGGTTGGTTATTTGCAACAACAGATAAATATAGCATATATATAATATAATATAGCGCGAATATCTGTCTCTCTTTCTGTCATATAATATATATATATATATATATATATAATATATATATAATATATATATAATATATAATATATATATAAATACATATTCTTCTTTTCTATTTTGGGACAACAGATAAAAAGTGCCATCTGTCTGTCTGTGTCTGTCTGTGTGTCTGTGTCACATATGTATATATACACCGGTATAGAAATACATATTATTCTTTATACAGAATAGTGTGTACTGTTGGCTTAGATTATTATTCGCCCCGAATTCGTTATTTTGGTTTCACTTTGGATCAAAAAGGAGAGATACACTTAAACACGACAGACGCTCACTTAAAGTTCCAAACCAGTTTAATTTATCATAAGTTTAAAAGTCACAGAATACATTTGTTATATTTTATAAGCTATATATATATGATCTCATATGAGAAGACAGAGAGAGAGAAAGAAAGAAAGATAGAGAACAAAGAGAACATGAATGCGCATTCAAGGAGACAAGGCCATACAACCTGAAAGTTACTCCCTCGTGGCTTCTTCCTGCGTTGTCTGATGGAGGAGGGAATAACTTATACTTTTATACTCTTCTGTGGGGGTGTTTTCTGCTCTCAACCAATAAGAGAAGTTCTGCTTTGTTTTCTTGTAGGGTGTTTCCTGCCTTAACCAATAAGAGCAGTTTTGCTTTGTTTTCTTGTCTTACTCCACTGCCAGAAAGCTCCTGTTCTGGTTTACCCAGGCCTCAGGGAGTTTCAGCTTACTCTGGTTTCCAAAACTAAATATACAACAATGCTGAGCACCCACAAATCACACACACACTAGTAGACCACCAAGTGACCAATCAGTGCAACTGGACACCAAACCACACCAAAGACACACATAGATTAGGGCTGTTCTGACACTCCCTGGCTAAGCAAACATGCAGAACCAGAGAGTGGCTTTCAGTGGACTTCTCCCAAGCCAAATATCTGCAAAGTCATAAAACTGACAGACAGACAGAGAGGACACAAACTGCATCATTTGAAAACCCCTTCTGGTGGAATAAAAACACGAAGAATAAAATATTTTATTTCACAACAAACCCCCTTTGGACCTCAATTCCTGAGGTCCATCCCAAAAGAAATAAAATCACACACCTAATAACGCAACTAAACGTACAGTATATATAAACAATATTCAATCAGTTTTTTCCAAAATCCTCCAAGTTATAGTTTTTTAACAAAAGCAATTGGCGCATCACTTCAAGATCCCTTTTTCCAGGGTGGACGTGATAAGTCTAACCGTCAAAGACCTTAAACAATGCACGTAGCAGCACCCGCAAGTTATAAGTATGCCTAAGAAAATAGCCAATGATACCATTATAGATACAAACACCTGTTTTCAGGGACCGGAGATCTTTTATCAGCCAATCGTCCAGTGGGTCGTCCAGACCCGAATGAATTCATTAATATGCAAATTGTAGAATATAAGGAAATATATGCAAACTATGAACGATATTAATAGTAAGCGCTTAGGATATTGCAGAATTATGAACCTTGAGTTCCCAAATTCCTCCTCCAGCAGCAAGGCAGTTGTCTCCCTTGAACACACAAAAATAGAGAAAGAACACAAGATTTATATCATCATCACAGAAACATTAATATACTTTTTACACGTACTCAGGGGCATTCCCCTTGGGTGCTCGGGAATGTCCTCCTATGTTCCCGAGTTTTCTTCGTGTAATGTGAGACTCTAATATGTAGTGTTTTTATCGTTTTAGGTGTCTGTTCTATGTGTGCATATTCCTAGCACCGAGTGGCCCCATAAAACAGAGTCCTTCTGGGCCCGCACGCAACTTTACTCGGCTACTTTGGTCTACAAAGGCACAAGAGTTCGAATGCGAGCTCTTCTTGTTGTCCCGCTCGATCCTCTTAGCTCCTTCCTGGTTCACGGGCTGGAGCACACTGAACCGTGTGGATCCCCTGGCATTGACACGCACTGCCTGTGGTGTACGTTCAGCTACCCCACACGGGTCCGTACTTGACCAGGGCTATCTGGTCTTGCCTCCTGTAAAATCTGTTGAGAAAATCTAAACCACAAACTTTCGACTCGTTAGACTACAACAGGGCCTTCTTGGTTTAACCCAATTCACTCATCTAAGAGAAGGCCCAAACGTGGGTAAATCCATATGAGTTAAATTACTCTCTATTGTCTATCCATAAACCCACTCACAATGGTGCTGATAAGTCAGATTCTAAAACGTAAGCCAATTTCTCCAATGTTATATTAAAATTTGTACCCGGAAATGTGCAATAAAACAAAAATAGAGTTCCATCCTTACCCCCTCAGCTGGAACATTTCCAGGTACCACCTATCATAAACAGAATGTGCCACAGTAAACAACACCCAATCAATTATAAATCAGTAGTACAAAGAATGAATCATGCATGTTAGTTAGGTTTGAAAGAGGCTTAATCTTCATTAGGGTTAATTATGAGTAGTTTTGAGGCGGTTCATACTTACAAAAATACTGTACCTTTTCACTCAGCTTATAGCAGAAATTACACACATAGAAATAACATCACAAGCGGCGGCAGAGCATAATTTAAAAAAAAATAACATAGCAAGCGGCGGCAGAGCATAATTCACAAAACATTGTACACCTGTGGTTCTATACACCTTTTTCCTGAGTCAATAAGTCACATGTCGTCTCGTCAAGTCAGTTGCTATAAATCTACAGAACCATCATATTTCTAAACACCCTCTGATCAGGTCCACTTCAGGTTTGAGTGGTTCGAGCCTGCAGGCCAGGAAACATTTCCAAGGGGCGTCCCCCTCCTGCTTCACACACACTTTCACAGAGGAAAAAAGAACAGTGTTGTTAATTGCTCATTTGAAATATGCTTGCATCAATACTCCTTCCTCCATGACATGATTAAAAAACGTTCAAGACTGATGCCGCCTCAATATCAACGCAAGTGAACTTTGTTTATAACGCCAATTTATCAGTTATCCTTATTATTCTTTGTATACTAAAATGTATTTACCATCTTTTAGTTAATTAGTTATTTCTAGGAACATTTTCGGCCTAGTTGTTTCTAGGAAACATTTACAATCTAGTTATTTCTAGGGACCAATTTCAACCTTTCTATTTTTAGAAACATCTGTCAACCTCTTAACCCCCTTTTGAAACAAAACTCTACCTTGTTTCAATTATGCCAAAGTTATTTGGTTAATAAATTGGAAATTGTGTCTAAATTTACCATCCTTTAACCTTAGCACTAGTGTCAGATGTTTCCTAAACCTCTGCCTATTGCCACCAGTAATTTGGTTTTCACAACCATATAGCTAACAGTAATCTACGATATCATCTCATTTTCTTTAAAATTATAATCATTTACCAAAATGTACCCCTTGTGACACATCAGAATCCCAACATGCACTCCGCCAAGGATAACTGCAAAAACAAAAATATAAAAGTTAACTCGTTTTGGGGCCAGGAGCTAGGATCATTTCCCTTGCTCCCCTTCAGCTTCACCACAGTTACAAGAACCAGAAAAAGCAAGTCGTCAGATCCACCTGAGCATAGTATAACTGAGAATCATGAGGCCCGCGCTAGCAGGCCCTAATGTGCCTATGTGTTTCATTAAAAATTTATCATAGCAGCTGTAGTTTTGATCCCGGCCACTAAGATCAACGACAGATCCTCACAGATCGATATGGGGTGCGGCCTTTGCTGGTATGAGTGACTTCAGGACCATTTGTTCTCTTGTCTGTTTGGAGAACGTGTTCAGCTTTCTCTTGTTCCAGCCCCCAGTGAGACGTTCACTGGGTTCTGATTCTCGTCCGGACCCCCAAATCCGGACCGTATATCCTGGCCATTTGTGTCTGATGACCATGTTTTGACAGTTCTTTGAGAAAGTCTTTGCCTCTGCTCGGCTGAAAGTTTTTGTGGACAGTCTTTTGTTCTTTCGGTGCCTTTGTTGTTTTCAGTCGTTCCTTGCGTATGCCCCTCAAAGTTCTTTGAGCAAGGTTGCATATGAGTTTGTTCTTCAGTTTCTGGACACACCTTCATATTAAATCTGATCCGATCTGATCAATAACCACAGTAGCTGAGATTCAAAAGTCAGATGCTGCATGTGTTTTGACAGAGGCCTATCTTAATGCATATTTACCATTATGTGTTCTGTATAGATGAGGTGGGATTCATAAGACTCACTCTTGTTCCATCAACACTGTTCAATGAGGCTATTTAAAAAATTGAAAAACTAAAAAATTTAAAAAATCATTAACAGACCAGGATCAAATTAATTTTCTGTTAACAATCTTTATTATGGAACCTTCGACGGAGGCATCTTTCAATCTGATCTGCACAACAGATCCAAAACATTAGTTTACCTAAAAGTGAAATAATCAATTTAACCCTGAAATCAAAAAATACTGTAGCCTACTTTTATTTTAGAAAATATAATTTACGGTCTTCTAAGACCCCCTTGCTAGTATACAGTCTATGATAATTAGCAAATTCCTTGAGCCTCCTAAGACCTGCCTTCTTGTTGGATTTATTTATGTATCGTGTATATTTTCATGCCCTCCTAAATTGTCAATTTGAAATTATTAAGCTCAGTGGCTCATTTATTCAAAGTAAAAATATGGGCTCTTTCATTTTGGCCTGTTGTTCCAGGTATATAACTATTAATCCAGGGGTGTCAAACTCATTTTGATCTGGGGGCCGCATACAGCTTAATCTGATCTCAAGGGGGTCAGACCAGAATACTCATTCCAAAAGTCCACTTTTGTCTTTATATTAGTGCAAAGAATAAAGAAATTATAAAAATATTAACATTAAATTAATTGTCCTTTTACATTTGTACTCAGTTTAACATTTAAGTGCATTACATATTAAAGAAATGATCAGTGATTGCACGTTTTAAAACATTTATTCAACAAACTGTTTTGTTAAATACCCTGATGCATGCTCCATAATCCATGTAGAGAAATCTAAAAAAGCTAAATCTGAGCTTCTGGACATACAAAAAAACAGTTCTGTTAAAACCCTTTCCTGCATGTTAAAAGTGCATCAAAATTTAGAAATGAATGAATTTTAAATCCATTTTCCACATCTATAAATATGTATTCATTTAAGACCTGTCTGTGAGGGCTACTCCCTCCTTAGCACTTTGAGATTTCCATTAATGAAAAGTGCGTTATAAATTGAATTCATTACTATTATTATTATTATTTATTTTTCTTCAAACCCCAATCTATCCTCTTCTTTTATTCATCTGACTCCAAACAGTTATTAAAATCTGCACCTGCATCCTTTTACTTTTATTAAATGTTTCAGAACGAATAACCCAACTGGATGACTAAATTAAATAAATAAAAGTAACTCCGACCTGTTTTTGGCTTTTCTAGAAATTATTATGCTCCTGTCTGCAGTACCTTTTTTCGTCCATCAGGGGTCTCCATTATACTCAGGCTCAATGTTGCCAGCTGTACGATAATTTTCGTATTTGTACGATAATTTTGCCCTCTGTACGATCAATAATCCCGACAAAGGCCAAAAATACAATAATTTCGCCATTCTGTAAACGTGTAGTTGTGATCGGTTTTCATCAGCCTGTCGCAACTGTCTGTCGGAGTTTTTTTGTGAACCCTGAAGGCGTCTTGGAATTCCAGCTAATCCTGCTTTTCTAAATGTGACAGAAGACTTTCTGTAGAGGTCATTAATTACCACCAGACAATAATGCGTATTGTCTATGGTTCCCCCCAGTACTGACGCCACAAAGCTGTGAGTGCCTGTTAAACGCTACAGTATTCAACAATAGAGTGACTATCGAGCATACTTATTTTGTTTATGATGGGTGTACGATAATCCTACATTTCTCACCTGGCAACCCTGCTCAGGCTGTACAGGAAACGACTGTCTTTTCCATAGTTGCCAACTCTGCTTATTTCCAGCGGAATTGGGCTTGTTTTCCCTGGAGCCGCTTTCAAATTTGATCAGCCGCTTGTGGCGGGTTTTTATTTTCGCTTCTCGTGGACATTGAGTCGCTTAGTTGTGCTTGTTTTGAAGGAGCTGATCGCTTCTTTTGTCTAGCGATCTGGCAACCCTGCTCTTCGGGTCGACGCTCACAAGACGACGTGGACATTCACTGGATCTATTCACAAAAGTACGTCTTCCAAATTGGTAATCCACTTTCTCTGCTTCTTATATTGGGAAATACAAGTATGATGCGTTCGGTTCTACATCCTCACAGCCTATACACAAATTATAAGACTACATCTCGTAAACCACGTCGGACCTATGGCTCGTTAGCTTTGCTGTTAGCTGCTAAGTTCGTCTACAAAAACTAAATTTGGATTATTTAAAGTCGATATTGTTTATCTACACGACGCGCCACTGTACGCTTTGTTAGCGAATCCGATGTGAGCTGTCTAACGTTACAAAGTTATAAAATGTCCGCTGTTGGGCAGCATATGCTATGCTAACGGGAGGTTCACTGCAATTTTCCAACTTTCCCGTTGTTTAAGTGTTATAACCTAAAATTATTGAGATAGAATGTCATAATCCTTTTTTATCAATCCTTCCAACTGTGAAGGTTCATTCGGCCCTAATTAATTTATCTCGAACTATCCGCAAATATTTTATTTGTTTATTCAAAAAACCGTACAATCCTGAGGCCTTCTAGCCTGGTTAAAACCAGACCCTCGTTCAGAGCTGAGCTGAAGTTCTATTTTTTTCATTTCACCCACATTCACGCTGTAGAGAATGATCTAGTCCTGTTAAAATGGAGAAGTGTAAACCGTTTTAATCGTAATGTCTATTTTTGTGTTTTAGGAAACCCACACCAGCTACTGAGGAGGTGAAGACTTCGTTTGGCACTCCATTTAACTGCTGTATCCAAATAAAACCTTGTTCTAACCTCAGCGCCTATTATTTAATCCTCAGATAGCTTGTGAAAAGTTTAAGGAAAAAAAAAAGAAACAATAATAATCCATAATTATGTCATACAGGCTGAGAAATACAGTAATCATTATTTTCCTCCTTCTGTTTTTGAATTCTTTAAAGTCCATGACTCACCCTGTTTTCAAATTGCATCGCCATTATTTATTTGTTTATTTAAAAATAATACAGTAGCGTTTATTTATATTGTAGAGAAATAACGCATGATTCATAGCAGATTTTTAGCAAAAGCTCCGGGAAGATCTGCCCCTCTCTTTTTCTCTCCCCGTGGGTCAGGAGTTCAGAAAGGTAGCCGCACAGCAGAGCTCTGAGCACGCGTGCCCCGTGCTCCACGCTGGACAGAACCGAGCCCTGAGTCAACGAACAGAACTCCAAAGGTAACCGCAGAACGGGAGCCAGGGAGAAGACGAGAGAGGCCGCGCGGCTCTTGCTTCTCTAGGCAGAAGCTGAGAGGCTCTGAGAGCAGCGAGCAACAGTCGCAGCGGTGTTATATCTTATTAAAACGTCTATAAAATAAATAAATAAAAACAGAGCACTGGTCCAGTTGTACACACAAATGCACCAAGAAATATGCAGTTTTAACTCCCATTTTTTAAAGATATGTATGGAACAAATAAATAACCAGTAGGATCGTGGTTTTATTGAGGCAAAAAATATGATATCAAGGTTTTTTACTTAATAATTTCTGTATATAGCCTGTTTCAGCTTTTCCAGCTAATTCTACATTTTTAATCCAACTTTTCAGCCTAATTTAGCAAAACTATGTTCTTGTTTAGCTATTTATTTATTTATGTATTTATTTTTTAAATCATTCTAATTAACTTAAACTGTTTATTTTCATTAGACCAGTGTTTTTCAACCTTTTTGGAGCCAAGGCACAGTGTTTTCACTGAAAAATCACGAGGCACACCACCAACCAGAATTGTAAACAGAGATACTGTACTCTGTATCCGCCTATATTAAATATATAGTCATTCTTATCATAGTGTCTTGAATAGAAATAAAATAAACCCAGAAATGTATTTTTATCCTATTTTATATTTCTTATTTCAATGTGGTCTTGTGACTGTTACATGCTCAAAGCAGCAAGGGGCGATATGTACCATTTAAGTTTACTGGTATATATATATATATATTTTTTTTTTTAGGTACTTCATTGTGTATTTTATGAGTGTGGACAAAGTCAAACACTAAAGCTGTTTAGAAAACCACTTGGTTTCTAAACTTAAAAATATTTAGATCACAGATCAAAAATTTAAACTGAGAGCCTGTATCATTTTAAGGGAAAAATATGTTGTTTCAAAATTTCATAGCGTCTACAAATCCCCAAAAAATTGGGATAAATCCATTTTTCCCACTGTGCCGTAGTAAGTGGACCCATTATAGCCTTGGCCCCCTCTCGGCCCCCCCAGCAATAAGAGTCTAGCTCCGCCACTGGTCCAGCGCAACGCTGCAGAGAGACAGACAAAGAGAGCCACGTGCAGTTTGGAGAGCAGAGACAAGTCACGCAGGTGAGGCAGGCATTGACTCCTCACATGGCAGGAAACCATTATTTTAGAACATAAAAAAGGATTTAGTATTCTGTGACTAATTTTATTCTATTTTTAACTGGTCCAGGTGGAACTCTTATCAGATTATTTTATCAGCGAAAGTCAGCGCATCCATTTCAAAAACTCTCACCTAGTCCCGCCCTTACTTATTTAATCTCGAATTATAAGTAAGTCTAAATTGTCACTGTTTTAAACTAGACACCACCTAGTAAGCTTACAGTTTAAACTTGGTCTCAGAGTTACAGGGTCAGCGGCGAATAAATTATTTATTTATTCTAAAACCCCGACCCCTCTGTTCCAAACGCCCGTCGGCATCTGGGAGGCGCGACCACTGCGTGTTTTTACCTGGGACTTGGGTATTATTATTTACTTCACGTATACGTATACTTGTCTTATTTCCTTATCTTACTGAGTCCAATACACTGAGCTAAAATTTGCCTATTAATGTCCAATTTCAGATTTTTGTTGAAACAGGCAATCTGCTTACCTCATTGTTGTGTAGACCGGTCACTGATCAGTGCTCTGGACTCCGGCTCGTCCTTTCCTGTCCGCGCGTGCAACCAATCTCGGTAGGACCTCCAAAATTGTTGGCGTTGCTCTTTATTCGCCCAGAGCTCGTTGTTTGGTTTCACTTTGGATAGAAAAGAGATACACTGAAAAACGACAGACGCGCACTTTAAAGTTCCAAAACCAGTTTTAATTATTCATAAGTTTAAAAGTCACAGAATACATTTGTTATATTTTATAAGCCATATATATGATCCAAATGAGAAGACAGAGAGAGAGAGAGAGAGAGAGAGAGAGGGAGAGAGAGAGAGAGAGAGAGAGAGAGAAAGAGAGATAAAACAAAGAGAACATGAATGCGCATTCAAGGAGACAAGGCCATACAACCTGAAAGTTACTCCCTCGTGGCTTCTTCCTGCGTTGTCTGATGGAGGAGGGAATAACTTATACTTTTATACTCTTCTGTGGGGGTGTTTTCTGCTCTCAACCAATAAGAGAAGTTCTGCTTTGTTTTCTTGTAGGGTGTTTCCTGCCTTAACCAATAAGAGCAGTTTTGTTTTGTTTTCTTGTCTTACTCCACTGCCAGAAAGCTTCTGTTCTGGTTTACCCAGGCCTCAGGGGGTTTCAGCTTACTCTGGTTTCCAAAACTAAATATACAACAATGCTGAGCACCCACAAATCACACACACACTAGTAGACCACCAAGTGACCAATCAGTGCAACTGGACACCAAACCACACCAAAGACACACATAGATTAGGGCTGTTCTGACACTCCCTGACTGAGCAAACCTGCAGAACCAGAGAATGGCTTTAGGTGGACTTCTCCCAAGCCAAATATCTGCAAAGTCATAAAACTGACAGACAGACAGAGAGGACACAAACTGCATCATTTGAAAACCCCTTCTGGTGGAATAAAAACACAAAGAATAAAATATTTTATTTCACAACAATAATACGCACTTTTATTGCTCATTTGAATATCCTGCGTATTATACACCGAAGCGTATTATCTATGGATTTTTTCCCATATTTTTAGACCCATTTTTAGCTCTGATTTGCCGTTTTTCATTTTGGCCATAAATGGTGCAGTACCAGTTTTGGCCGCTATGTGCGCTAATGCGCCCTGTAGTCTGTTTACCTGCAGACTGTAAAAATGGTGCAGTACCAGTTTCGGCCGCTATGGGCGCTAATGCGCCCTGTAGTCTGTTTACCTGCAGACTGTAGCTGGAGGCGTATCCTGTTATTCGTGTATTCTATAAAACCCATCACCCCCGCCAAATCACTGGGAGAGAGCAGGAGAAATCAACAACTACACATTCGAGAACAAAGAGAGAAAATGCCGCCAAAAAGAAATTCGTATACTGCAGAATTTAAGCTGCAGGTAGTTTTATTTTAATTAAATTCAGCTGTACATTACAAATTAAGTCATCTAGAGACTGCTTTTAATTTTGTTAGTTCAAATGTCATCAAATGAATAACCTTGTGTTACTTGTATAAGCATTATTGAATCCAATGTTTGATAGTCATCAAGACTGTTTAATTCAAACAGTTTAAATTCATGCTGAATAGCAAATGTTATTCCAAAATGTTATTCATGAAGGATTTCTCTTCTCAAACCTGCAGTGAAGATTCAGTGACACTGTTTATCTCATTTTAGTTTGAGCTCAGGACAATCTCCTCAGAAGAGACTTTTGTTTTTGTCCTAATTAATAATCAGATGAATAATATCTGTTTTTGCTATTATCATTAACATAGGTCCCATATGTGACGCTTTAATGACGTTGTTTTAACCAAACCAACAGGTTAACAGTGTTGTGTGTAGTGTTAAGATCAGTTTTTATCATAAAATGCTGACATCTGAAACTAACAACTTTATCTTTCTGACAATTTGTAATGTTTGATTCAAATTAAAAGTAATAAAAGTATTACTGTCCCTTCAGGAATAACTCCCAAAAAGTTCATTACTGAGAGCGATCAGAGAAGTGTTTCTGAGGTCACGGTTGTATCACTATAGTTTCAATGGGTTTGGCGCCATCTAGTGGCCATAAAAAAGACTGTCACGGCAGCGCGTATTATACACCGAAGCGTATTATCTACGGGTTTTTCTGATTTATTTCCAAAAATTGGCCAAAGCGTATTATACACCGGAGCGTATTATACACCGGAGAATACGGTAATGTAGAACACCGGACGCCATTTTAGGTTCAGTCACGGGGGCCTTTGAAGATCTCCGGTCACAAATTAATGTAGAACACCGGACGCCATTTTAGGTTAGCTGCCGGGAGCCGGCCTTTGAAGACTGGTGACCAGGATCGCATCATATGGATTAATTACTAGCTGGAATCGCTCTGTGAGCTCTGTGGACGTCTCAGGCTGGAGCAGCAGCTGCAGATTGATCGCCGATCGCGCCGCCGCTCCAACACCAGCTCATGGCCTGGCTAGCAGAAGCTAGCCAGCTAGCTAACACAGGCCTCGAGCAGCTGCGGTGGTTCACTCGCCGGCCGCCGCGCTGCTCGGCCCGACAACAATCAACGCATGGCAACCTAAGATGTCGGCTTTGACCATCTCAAAGTAAGAAATTATATTTTTATTTATTCTGTAAATGTGAATAGCAATGTTTAACATTACAGTACACTACTGTACATGCTTAAATGTGTGCGCACGCTCCGTTAGCGGTATTTCCACGACCTACGAACGGAATAAGGACCTACGAACGGGACGTTATTTTCACCCCCTAGCTACGGCAGAATCGAGCTGCGAACAGTTCTTATGTCCCAAACTCGTACGTAAGTAGGGGGTTAGCTATATTCCCAAGGAATCAGTATAAGAAGGAGTTAGCCAGACTCCTTCATCACACATGCGGGAAGCATTAAAAAATATGCCCATTACATATTTTAACTTATTATAACCATACGCCATCCTAGTGCAGACAAATAATAAATAAAAAAACAATAGCACCTTGTTTGTTCTGAAACATCAAATTCTATTACAAGTCAGTACAATAAAACAAACTCTTTCGTCACTCCAACAAAACTCAACCCTTTTCTGTTTTCTGGTGCATCATCTCAATCAGTCTAGAAACAGGCTTAAGTAACCTTCCCACCCTTGATCTTTTGTGGTTCCCCACCGCCCTGTCAACAACAGTACGGTCTCCAGAGGGCACAACATTTTCAGATGGAACCTGAACCTTAACCAGAGGCAAACAGTTTGGATCATGCTCAGTAGTGTTCGCTGCCTCCAAAGCAGAAGAGCATGTAGCTGGATCCGTGGACATGGCCAGGTCGGATTGTTGCTCATTACTGGTTGAATTCTTTTGTACATCAGTGTCAAGATCAGGAGCACAGCCAGAGGCCTGTCGATGTTCCACAATAGTGCCTTCTGGTTCAACATCCTCAGTCATCAAATGCTCACTGGACACTTCAGATGGCAAGTAAGACACCCATGCTCTTGTCCTGTAGTCAACAGATGTCACAGACATTTCACACACAGTCTCCCCATGGCCATCCGTCATCAGTGATCCAGATTCAGAAGACACATTCATTCATTCATTCAACCTTTATTTATACAGGCTAGCCTCGTTGAGTCACGGGGACTCATTTACAAGAGGGACCTGTCTCACTCACACCAAACAACCATCCACTCTCACACTCACACCTAGGGTCAATTTAGAGTCACCAATCAGCCTAACAAGCATGTTTTTTGGTCTGTGGGAGGAAACCGGAGTACCCGGAGGAAACCCACGCATGCACGGGGAGAACATGCAAACTCCACCCAGAAAGGCCCCGGACCGGGATTTGAACCGGCAACCTTCTCGCTGAGAGGCAGCAGCTCTACCAGTTGTGCCACCGTGCTGCCAAACGATGCCGTTGATAGGACGCGAACTCTAGTCTCCTGCGTGCCGCTCAAGTGTCTTAACCGCTCGACCAAACTGACAGTTAAACGATGCCGTTGATAGGACGCGAACTCTAGTCTAAACGATGCCGTTGATAGGACGCGAACTCTAGTCTAAACGATGCCGTTGATAGGACGCGAACTCTAGTCTACATCTAGTCTACATCTACATCCACTTCTTCCTGCAGTAAGGCATCCCCGAGAGGGAGGAAGTTCACTGGCATTAATAGGTTGCGATGCACAATCTTCACCTGGCCCGTGGAAGCATTCTGCAGCTTGAAAGTGTGACTTGTGTCATTCTTGTCCATAACTGTATAGACAACATTCTCCCATCGATCTGCAAGTTTTCTCTTGCCACGTCCCTTTTTGTTGGCTAACAGAACACGGTCTCCAATCTCCACTGGGGATCCCCGGACCTTCCGGTTGTAGAGATCCGTGTGGCGCTGCAATTGTTTGCTTGCCGTTCTTTGTGCAATGTCCATTGCCTCCTTGAGATCTTTCCTTAGTGTCTGGACATAACGGTCATAATCTGTGACTTCATGATGGTCAATGACATCCATCCATCCATCCATTTTCTTCTGCTTATCCGGGGTCGGGTCGCGGGGGTAGCAGCCTAAGTAGGGAGGCCCAGACTTCCCTCTCCCCAGCCACTTGGAGCAGCTCCTCTGGGGGAATCCCAAGGCGTTCCCAGGCCAGCCGAGAAACATAGTCCCTCCAGCGTGTCCTGGGTCTTCCTCTGGGTCTCCTCCCGGTGGGACATGCCCGGAACACCTCACCAGGGAGGCGTCCAGGAGGCATCCTAACCAGATGCCCGAGCCACCTCAACTGGCTCCTCTCGATGTGGAGAAGCAGCGGCTCTACTCCGAGTCCCTCCCGGATGACTGAGCTTCTCACCCTATCTCTAAGGGAGAGTCCAGACACCCTGCGGAGAAAACTCATTTCAGCCGCTTGTATCCGAGATCTCGTTCTTTCGGTCACAACCCAAAGCTCATGACCATAGATGAGGGTGGGAACGTAGATCGATCGGTAAATTGAGAGCTTTGCCTTTCGACTCAGCTCTCTCTTCACCACGACAGACCGGTACAGAGCCCGCTTCACTGCGGATGCTGCACCTATCCGCCTATCGATCTCACGCTCCAGTTTTCCCTCATTCGTGAACAAGACCCCGAGATACTTAAACTCCTCCACTTGGGGCAGGACCTCCTCCCCGACCCGGAGAAGGCATGCTACCCTTTTCCGGCTCAAGACCATGGCCTCGGATTTGGAGGAACTGATCCTCATCCCGGCCGCATCACATTCAGCTGCAAACCGCTCCAGCGAAAGCTGTAGATCACGATCTGATGAAGCCAATAGGACCATATCATCTGCAAAAAACAGAGAAGCGATTCTAAGGCCACCAAAACGGATCCTCTCAACACCTTGGCTGCGCCTAGAAATTCTGTCCATAAAAGTTATGAACAGAATCGGTGACAAAGGGCAACCTTGGCGGAGTCCAACTCTCACCGGAAACGAGCCTGACTTACTGCCAGCAATGCGGACCAAGCTCTGACACCGGTCGTACAGGGACCTAACAGCCCATATCAAAGGGCCTGGTACCCCATACTCCCGGAGTACCCCCCACAGAACCCCCCGAGGGACGCGGTCGAATGCCTTCTCCAAGTCCACAAAGCACATGTAAACTGGTTGGGCAAACTCCCACGCACCCTCCAGGACCCTGCTGAGGGTGTAGAGCTGGTCCAGTGTTCCACGACCAGCACGAAAACCACACTGCTCCTCCTGAATCCGAGGTTCGACTATCCGACGGACCCTCCTCTCCAGAACCCCTGAATAGACCTTACCAGGGAGGCTTAAGAGTGTGATCCCCTATAGTTGGAACACACCCTACGGTCCCCCTTTTTGAATAGGGGAACCACCACCCCAGTCTGCCAATCCAAGGGAACTGCCCCCGATGTCCACGCGATATTGCAGAGTCGCGTAAGCCAACACAACCCCACAACATCCAGAGCCCTAAGGAACTCAGGACGAATCTCATCCACCCCCGGAGCCCTGCCACCACGGAGCTTTTTAACCACCTTGGCGACCTCAGCACCAGAGATTGGAGAGCCCGACCCAAAATCCCCAGGCTCCGCTTCCTCAGTGGAAGACGTGCCAGTAGGATTGAGGAGGTCTTCGAAGTATTCCGCCCACCGACTCACAACATCCCGAGTTGAGGTCAACAGCACGCCATCCCCACCATAAATGGTGTTGGTCGCGTACCGCTTTCCCCCCCTGAGACGCCGGATGGTGGACCAGAATCGCCTCGAAGCCGTACGGAAGTCATTCTCCATGGCCTCTCCGAACTCCTCCCACGCCCGAGTTTTTGCCTCAGCAACCACCCGAGCCGCATGCCGCTTGGACTGTCGGTACCTATCTGCTGCTTCCGGGGTCCCACAGGCCCAATAGGACTCCTTCTTCAGCATGACAGCATCCCTCACCGCCGGTATCCACCACCGGGTTCGAGGGTTGCCACCACGACAGGCACCAACAACCTTGCGGCCACAACTCCGATAAGCTGCCTCGACAATAGAGGCGCAGAACATGGCCCACTCGGGCTCAATGTCCCCCGCCTCCCTCGGAACGTGTTCAAAGCTCTCCCGGAGGTGGGAGTTAAAGCTCCGTCTTACGGGAGACTCTGCCAGACGTTCCCAGCAGACCCTCACAATACGTTTGGGCCTGCCAGGTCTGACCGGCATCCTCCCCCACCATCGGAGCCAACTCATCACCAGGTAGTGGTCAGTTGACAGCTCCGCCCCTCTCTTCACCCGAGTGTCCAAGACATGCGGCCGCAGATCAGATGAGACAACAACAAAGTCGATCATCGAGCTGCGACCTAGGGTGTCCTGGTGCCAAGAGCACATATGGACACCCTTATGCCTGAACATGGTGTTCGTTATGGACAATCCATGACGAGCACAGAAGTCCAACAACAGAACACCACTCGGGTTCAGATCAGGGGGGCCGTTCCTCCCAACCACACCCCTCCAGGTCTCACTGTCATTGCCCACGTGAGCGTTGAAGTCCCCCAGCAGAACAAGGGAGTCCCCAGGAGGCGCACTCTCCAATACCCCCTCCAAGGACTCCAAAAAGGGTGGGTAATCTGCGCTGCCGTTTGGCGCATAGGCACAAACAACAGTCAGAGCCCGTCCCCCCACACGTAGGCGAAGGGAGGCTACCCTCTCGTTCACCGGGGTGAACCCCAACGTACAGGCACCAAGATGGGGGGCAACAAGTATGCCCACTCCTGCTCGGCGCCTCTCACCAGGGGCAACTCCAGAGTGGAAGAGTGTCCAACCCCTCTCAAGGAAACTGGTTCCAGAGCCAGAGCCATGTGTTGAGGTGAGTCCGACTATTTCTAGCCGGAACCTCTCAACCTCACACACTAGCTCAGGCTCCTTCCCCACCAGAGAGGTGACATTCCATGTCCCAATGGCCAGCTTCTGTAGCCGAGGATCAGACCGCCAGGGTCCCCGTCCTCGGCCACCACCCATTCCACAATGCACCCGACCCCTTTGGCCCCTCCCACAGGTGGTGAGCCCATGGGAAGGGATGGTCAATGACAGAGCCAAAGATTATATCAATCAGAAGCCTTGGCACCCTGCCAAACATCAACAAAAATTGAGCAAAGCCAGTTGTCTCGTGAACAGTGCAGTTATATGCAAAGGTGAGAGATTTCAATGCATCAGGCCATCTTTGCTTAGCCTTCGGAGGCAAGGCACGAATCATATTACCAAGGTGCGGTTCATCCTTTCACAAGAACTATTACCCATTGGATGATATGGAGTTGTGTGAGACTTCTGGACACCGGCAACACTCAATAGTTCCGCAATGAGTGCACTCTCAAAATTTGCCCCCTGGTCAGAGTGTAAGCGTGTTGGAAAGCCGTAGACATAGAAATAGTTATGCCACAGTTGGTGCACCACTGCCTTGGCAGACTGGTTGGGGCATAAAAAAGCATGTGCCATCTTTGTAAAATGGTCTGTGACCACAAGCACATCCACAGATTTGTTTGCAGCGTCTTCAGCCGACCAAAAGTCTATGCAAACCAGTTCCAAGGGCTCTGATGTCTTGATGTTCTCTAAAGGTGCTCTAGCCTCTGGTTCAGGTGACTTGCTAACAACGCATCGCTTGCAGCACCTCACATACTCTGCCACATGTTTAGCCATGCCTGACCAGTGAAATCGTTGCCTGGCCAGATAAAGAGTTCTTTGTTGGCCTTGGTGACCTGCTTCATCATGGATTCCTCTCAGTACAGCAGGACGCAGAGGAGGCGGAACTACATACAGGTGGGTTTTTGTCTTTGTTACAGGATTTTTGGAAACTCGATACAACACACCATTTTTTACAGTCAACTTGTTCCATGCCTTCAGAAGTCTATAGTATTTGTCTCAATCGTTTCTTTGGCACGTTCTCTCCTTGATGGTCTCCGCTCCCTTTCTACGTAAAAGATTGCCCTACTCAGTGTATCATCCCGCCGCTGCTGCCTCACTAACTCGTCCTGCGACAACATTTCAGAGTCAGTTTGACTCGGTGTGAGCAAAGTCTGAGAGAATTGAGGCAAAAGGAGAGCATGTGGCCACACCTTGGACTCATGTTCTGTATGAACCTGCAAGACAGCTCCCACCTCAGACGATGTCAGCCCCCCGGCCTGCACAACAACTGTGCACTGAGAAACAATAGGCTGGTCGTTGCCTGGGATCTCCTCAGATGAGTGAACTGTCCATCTGAAGGCCTCCTGTACCCCACCTGTTGCAACTGCCTCTGCCTCAGCTAGCAGATCAGTGTATGGCACTCTTATTAGACGATGGGAGGCAGTGGGTTGCACAAAGGGTACCCTGCTTAGTGCATCAGCAACTACATTTTTAGGACCAGGGATGTATTTTATATCAAACTGAAAAGGTGCCAGTTTTGCAATCCACCTTTGCTCACATGCATCTAGTCTAGGCTTAGACAGTATGTAAGTCAGAGGGTTATTATCGGTCCATACTGTAAACTGATGACCCCTCAGCCAATGATGAAACTTATCGCACACTGCCCACTTCAAGGCAAAGAACTCCAACCTATGTGCTGGATATTTGGACTGTGCGTGACTGAGTGTCTTACTGGCAAAAGCGATGGGCCTTGATGTCGAAGCCCCATCCTGAACTTGCGACAACACAGCACCCAGGCCACTGCTGGAGGCAGTGGGCTTTTGCGGTTGCTGCTCCAAAACTGTGGAACAGTTTACCTGAGAAAGTAAAGACCGCTCAGACTGTTGACACTTTTAAATCTTCACTTAAGATTCATCTCTTTTACTTGGCATTTGATCCTCGCAGAATGTGAGATCAAATTTTGAGCAGATTTTATTGTTGTTGCATTTACTGATAGCTTTATTATGTTTAGTGGCACTAGATGCATTTTACTCGGTTTTTATTTAAGCACTTTGGTCGACTTTGGTTGTTTTTATGTGGTATATAAATAAAATTGACATTGACATTGACATTGGAGGCATCAACAGATAGAAGAAAGGGCTCCTCGAAGTTTGGATGGGCCAGGAGCACTCGATCCAACAGAGCCTGCTTCAACTTGAAGAACGCTGTCCTGCAGTTATCCGTCCAATCCTCCTCACACCGTTTTTGCACGCGCCTGCTTGCGCCTTCTCCCTGGACCACGTGGGCCTTTCTCCCCAGATGTCAGTCGGAACAGAGGTTTTGCAATGGATGAACAGTTCTCAATAAATTGTTGGTAATACATGACCATTCCCAGGAACGAACGACCCCTCTGTTGGGATGGGACCTTAGAACCATTTTCCATGAGGTTTGCTTCCTTAAGAGACGTAATGGATGCTATTTTGTCAGGGTCTGACCTTATTCCATCAGCATTAACAATGTGGCCCAGGAATTTCACAGACTGTCTCAAGAAGTGACACTTCTTTGGAGCCAACTTGAGATTGTGAGCCTGTAATCTCTGGAACACCATATGAAAACGCTGTAGTGCCACTTCTTCAGTGGGGGCAAACACCAGGACGTCGTCAAGGTAACACAGCACACTGAGGAAGTTCTGATCTCCAAAAATGCCCAACATCATCCTCATAAATGTCGCTGGACTGTTGCACAGTCCCTGTGGCATACGATTGTATTTGTCTAACCCGAACGGTGATGTGAATGCTGTATACTTGCGGTCCTGGTCATGCACCTCCACATTATAGTAGCCTGAAGTCAGGTCCATTGTGGAGAAAAATCAATTTCCTCCTAAAGCAGCCAATGCATCGGCTGGATGTGGAAGAGGATGGGCATCTTTGACAGTTCTAGCGTTAAGCCAACGAAAGTCATTACATATTCTTAAATCGCC
>JBBPBX010059882.1:10922-21621 GCA_038048925.1 Garcialebias charrua
TAATGAATCAATTATCAGTTCCTGGTGAAAGAACGAGACAAAACCTCCCGCCAGGACAGTTAAACACCTGGGCAGACTTATTCCCACCTGCTGTTTCAGCAGTGGAACCTCAGGAGCATCACCTCATTATCTTCAAAGATTAAGACCCGGCAGAAGAATGATGAAAATAACTTTATTTCTACAAGTATACTGATTCAAACGTACGGATGAGACCAATTTTCACTTGTATTTTATATTCTGCAACAGCTGCTCCCAATGCAACAGCTTGCTCCACTTCTGGTTGTTAACGAGTCGAAAGGTTTGTTAAAGAAAACCAAATTCTGTTGATAATTTAATTATATTGTAATAGTAGCAGTTAGAGTTCATATGAAAGAATTTCTAATTAACTACATGCAATTAAAAATGATTTAGAATGAACAATAGTTTTATGTTTAACATCTCTTTAAGCTAAGTAAAACACATTTTGTTTCTGAAATCAGTTCATCGCCATAATAAGTCTGCTGACCTGAGTTCATTAACTGCAAGAAACGGAGAGCAATCATGTATTTACTGTGTCTCTGTGTTTGTATGTCTGTTAGCAACATATGTCATGAACCAGAGGGCAGATTTTAATGAAACATCCAGTTAGTTATTGAATGTGCATCTACAGCTGATTCACTTTTACAGCCCAAAAAGATGGCTACCTGAGCAAATCAACACAAAAATTACCATAACACTATGTTTAAGATACTGAGCTAAAATATTTTGTAGTAGCCGAAAGACATCCCAACTTATATTCTGAGTGAAGCTGTGTGACATGCATTTCTTCAAGGATAGCTAGTTTAATTAATTTAAAGTAATAAACCTAAAATATTTCTTGATCAATTGATTCTGTGAACGTTGACGCAGTCTTGTTCCATCCGATGTGAATCCACGGTTAAAACTTTGCTTGAAAAAACGTTGGTCTTCATTAAATACATGAATAAGTTTTAAACCGACTGTTTTAATTCAATTAAATTTGTTTTGCAGGGCTGATTTTTGCCAGAAAAAAACAAACAAACAATGGTGTCTGTGTTGAGTTTAAGTCATGAACACGGAGGGGTCAAAGGTCAGATCATTAGCAGAAACAGCAAGACTTTACAGGTTAGTCTAAAACTATGGGATGGTGCTGAGGTCAGGCTCTACTTATTCCAAACTTGCGTGAGAAACCATTAACAGATAAATATAGAAGGTAAAACTAATGGCTCCGTGTTGTTTGCTCCTTTGACCTTTTGCACAAGCCTTTACATAAGACACTAAGAAATGCCCACAATGCACCAAAAATGTGCTGTAAGTCTTAATAATACATGCTGATCGTCTTATTATAGCAGCCAAATGTCAGTTTGATTATTGTAATGCTTGAAAGGGTCAAGTGCTACAGCAGCTCTTTATTACTCCATCCATTTTTCATGCCATGCACGAGGAGTATTAGAAACATCACACGACTCTGAGTAATCTCAGAGAGAAGGCTGGACTTCCTGCGGTCTGTCCCACAGGTTTAAACATTTATTTTAAAATAATAACACAAATTTAAAAAAAAGAAATGCAGCTCTTTGAATTGATTATTATTATAAGTTGATTATTGCTCTCAGGAGATTTTTGCTTTGTTTATTAGTCTCCAGGCTTTAAGAAGCCTCTCAGTTGTGTGTCATTTGAGAGATCTTTACATACAGACAGGTGTTGAATGTGCGCTATAGTCCTTGTGCCAGTGTTACCTGAGTCTCTGGACCAACATCCTCCTATTTGTGAGCGAGGTAGATCACTGGAATAAAGTCACTTTAAGTTTGACTCTAGATCCATCCTCCGAGTCCTATATCTTACACCTGAGCCACCAATGTGATAATATATTAGGTCAGACATTTAAACATTCAGCAAATAAATGCCAACGATAGGATCAATTTATGTTTAGTACAACTAAAAGCCCGACATTTCTTAAAGCAGTGCATACCGCCCACCACCTTTCCTTCTAGAGTTTCAGACTCAGATCAGTTTGCGATCAAGCCTTACCATGTCATACCACTTTATTTACAAGGCACTTAAAAAAACAGCAAGAAGGCCAACCAAAGTGCTGTAAAGCAAAAACAAAAAAAAAAAAAAATGACATGAGATAAAATACACAGATAGAGGTAAGGATAATAAACTAAATGACTAAAATTATAAAAGACTGAGAAGTACAAATCAATGCATAAAGGGTGGAAAAGCCAGAGAATAAAAGTGACTTTTTAAACGAGACAAAAACAGTAAGTGAGGGAGCCTGTCATGCTGTGGTAACTCATTCCAAAGTCTTGGACCAGAGACAGTCCTGTGACCTTTGAGCTTAAAACGAGTGCCTGGAACCAATAGAAGCATCTGGTCTGCTGACCTCAGACAGCGATGTGGGACATATGGCTGCAGCAGATCAGCGAGATAAGAGGGGGCAGAATGTTTTAGAGATTTAAAAACATACAGAAGGATTTTAAAATGAATTCAACATTGAACTGGGAGACAGTGAAGGGAGGCCAGAAATGAAATGTGCTCTATTTTGCCTGTACAGTACCAGTTAAAAATTGGGCTGCAGCAATTTGAACCAGTTGTAAATGTGCAATGGAGGTTTGAGTCAGAGTCAGAGAATCTTTATTGTCATGCGTACCACATGTGGTACATGTGATGAAACGAGATTATGTACACAGGGTCCCAGTTACATCCACAATAAAATAATAATAATAATAATAATGAATTCAATTTATAACGCACTTTTCATTAATGAAAATCTCAAAGTGCTACAAGGAGCAGCAGAATTAAATGACAATAAAACAGACAATAAAACAAATAATAAAACATTTAAAATCAAAAACAATATCAGCTAAGATGTGAAAGAAGAGCAGTAATAACATCTAAGATATGAACTAAGAAAAATATAATCTAAAAATACACTAAGCACTAATATCATAGGAAAAATGGACTCTTTGACTGACTCCAAAAATAACTGCATTGCATTAATTAAGCCTGGATGTTATGAAACCATGTATTACTGTCACAAGGTTACTTTTAGACAGTATGGGCTTCAATTTCAGTTGCCTCAGTAAAAAAATAAAAAATAAAAATAAGGATTTAACAATCATGTTTACATGACTGTTTAGTTTCACAGCAGGGTCCATTTTCATTCCCAGATTAGCGACAAGTTGTTTCTCTAACGGGGCTAGAGAGGTCGATGCAGTGGAAGCCTTGAAAATCATGTTACAAGTTACTGTATTAGTTTATCTGCCTACAACATGAACTGCAGTTGTTTTGGCTTTTGCCTTTGTGTACTTCAGCGTCTTTATTAAGTTCATTTTTTTTTTTTTTTTATTGGTCATAAAAAGTCTATAATTATCTGTGTTTGGTGAACTGGTGACCAGTGGAGGACGTATCCCTCCTCTGCTGTTTGTTAAGAGGGACCGGCTCCTGCACTCTGCAGGCCTCCACACTATAATGCAGTTGTATCTCATCCAGGGATGGGTGGATAAACAGATATGATGAATTAATGATGATACAAGTCCAATGAAAGCAATTGCCCACCCCACTGACATAAAACAATCAGTTAAATTGCATGGACGTTATAGATATTTTATTGAACAGACTAAAGAAGGAAAACAAATCTGCACATTAGTGCTACAAAATGTTTATTTGACTTAAATAAACTAATCTTAGGGTGGTCAGAGGTCAGTCATGTTAGTTATCTTGTTGTAAGCAGTTAATTTTCAAAGAAACGTAGCTGTTTCAGCAACATGTGGTCAGAGGGGAAACAAAATCTGCCTTCTTTATTCAAGGGTTTCATAAATGAGGACATGATGAAATGTATCTGGTCTAAAATGATTCCAAGCGAACATCAAGTGAACACTAACAAACCGATTCCACCGTGTTCTATTTATCAAAATAAAACAAAATGGTGAAGCTGTGACTGACATTTGTTTTAAGTTCTGCTTCTTCATATAAGTCAAAGTCAAAGTCAAAGTCAACTTTATTGTCAGATCTGCAATATGTACTGTACAGGACATACACAGGACCGAAATTGCGTTTCTCTCAGTCCCTCGGTGCAACAGTAAACATCTAAACATTGAAACACTGAAACATATAATAATAGACATAAGCATAAAATAGTAAAACTAACACTGTCCTGAGTTTTTTTTTTTTTGCATAGCGGTGCAAGAGCATGAAAATCCACACCAACTCTAAAACTAAAACATTAAACATTTAATGAACATAATACTGTCCTGAGTTTTTGCATACTAGCACAAAAAAAGAGTATAAAAAGTATAACTAAAATAAACTAAAGGTTTCTAGCATTGACATTTGCAAAGTGGCAAAGCAGCGTATGAGTCAATGTACACAGTATATGTATGAGGTAGTAGTTGATGTTGTTATAGAGGCAAAANAAAGTCAAAGTCAAAGTCAACTTTATTGTCAGATCTGCAATATGTACTGTACAGGACATACACAGGACCGAAATTGCGTTTCTCTCAGTCCCTCGGTGCAACAGTAAACATCTAAACATTGAAACACTGAAACATATAATAATAGACATAAGCATAAAATAGTAAAACTAACACTGTCCTGAGTTTTTTTTTTTTTTGCATAGCGGTGCAAGAGCATGAAAATCCACACCAACTCTAAAACTAAAACATTAAACATTTAATGAACATAATACTGTCCTGAGTTTTTGCATACTAGCACAAAAAAAGAGTATAAAAAGTATAACTAAAATAAACTAAAGGTTTCTAGCATTGACATTTGCAAAGTGGCAAAGCAGCGTATGAGTCAATGTACACAGTATATGTATGAGGTAGTAGTTGATGTTGTTATAGAGGCAAAAAGTGGCATATGCAGTAAGGCACATTGGGCATCCCTAAATAAGACCGTTCAGAGCACACTGTATATGTACCAGCAGTGGTGTAGATATTAGAGTAGTGTAAATAAATGTAAACAGTAGTAATTACATGTAAGCAGTAGTAATAAAAGTAAACAGTATTAATAAATGTAAACAGAGAATGTAAACAGTATTATGATTATAGGCAGTGATGTAATACAGACATTAGTGCAAGTATGAGAAGTAGTGCAAACTGTATGAGCACATGACCGAGAGTTTAGTGAAAAACTTTGTGTTGAGTGATAATGTGTGAGAAAGTTTTAGTGTTAAGGCAGTTCAAATGGGAGGGGGGGCAGAGCAGGCAGAGTGTTTAGCATTCTGACTGCCTGATGAACAGAGCTGTCTCTCAGTCTGCTGGTTCGAGCCTGGAGACTCCTCAGTCTCCTCCCTGATGGCAGTAGTCTGAAGCAGCTGTGTAGTGGGTGTGTGGGATCACCTGCCATGCGGTGGGCTTTCCGAGTGAGGCGTTTGCTGTGTAAGTCCTGCAGTGAGGGCAAGGAGGTGCCCACGATCTTCTCAGCTGCTCTCACAATGCGCTGGAGGCTCTTGCGGCAGGATGCAGTACATGCACCAAACCACACAGTGATGCAGCTGGTCAGGACACTTTCTATGGCACCTCTGTAGAAGGTGCTCATGATGGGGGTTGAAGCTCCAGCCCTTTTCAGCTTGCGGAGAAAGTAGAGACGCTGGTGAGCCTTCTTTGCCAGTGCTGCAGTGTTCCTGCTCCAGGACAGGTCCTTTGAGACGTGCACTCCCAGGAACTTGGTGCTGTCTACTCTCTCCACTGCGGTGCTGTTGATGGTCAGAGGGGCATGTTGGGCATCCTTCTTCCTGAAGTCCACAACAATCTCCTTTGTCTTCTCCACGTTGAGAGTGAGATTGTTGTGTCCGCACCACAAGGCCAGGCGGCTCACCTCGTTCCTGTAGTCCGTCTCATCGTTGTTGCTGATGAGACCCACCACTGTTGTGTCGTCCGCAAACTTGATGAAGTGGTTGGAGCTGTACGATGGTGTGCAGTCGTGTGTTAGCAGGGTGAATAGAAGGGGGCTCAGCACACATCCTTGTGGGGCCCCTGTGTTCAATGTGATGGTGCTAGATGTGTTACTCCCGACCCGCACTGTCTGTGGTCTCCCGGTCAGGAAGTCTAGCAGCCAGTTACACATTGAGGTGTTCAGCCCCAGACTGTCCAGTTTAAGGATGAGCTGTTGGGGGATGATGGTGTTAAATGCCGAGCTGAAGTCGATGAACAACATTCTAACATAGGAGTCCTTCGTGTCCAGATGTGTGAGAGCTGTGTGAAGGGCAGAGGAGATGGCATCGTCGGTTGAGCGATTAGGTCGGTATGCAAATTGGAAGGGATCCAGGGAGTCAGGGAGGACAGATGTGATGCTTTTCATGACTAGCCGTTCAAAGCACTTCATCAGGATGGGGGTGAGTGCTACTGGGCGATAGTCATTGAGGCATGCGGGCGTTGCCTTCTTTGGGACAGGGATGATGGTGGTGGCTTTGAAACAGGTGGGGACGATGGCCTGGCTCAGTGAGATGTTAAAGATGTCCGTGAAGACCGCTGCGAGTTCCCCTGCACAGTCCTTCAGCACACGACCAGGTATGTTGTCAGGACCAGAGGCCTTCCGGGCGTTAATCTTGATGAATGATCGCCTTACGCTGTCTGAGGACAGCGTCAGCACCTGGCCATCAGGAGAGGGGGGGAGTTTATGTGCTGGTGTGCTGTTACTTGCCTCGAACCGAGCAAAGAACTCATTCAGTTCATTCAGCGCAGAGGCTGAGCTGTCACAGGTCTGGGGGGGTGGTTTGTAGTTTGTGATGGTCTGTATTCCCTGCCACAGACTGCGTGTATCCCTGCTGTCCTTGAAACGGTGAGCTATTTTCCCAGAATACTGCTTCTTTGCCTTTCTGATGCCCCGGTCCAGGTTGTTTCTGGCTGCCCTCAGGCCCACCTGATCTCCCGCTTTGAAGGCAGCATTCCTGGCTTTCATGAGTCTGTGAACCTCAGCTGTCAGCCATGGCTTCTGGTTAGCCCGAACAGTGATGGTTTTAAGGTTGGTTACATCATCAATGCACTTGGTGATGTATGAACATACAGTGTCTGAGTACTCCTGGAGACATAAGTTGTTGTTTGTGGTAGCAGCTTCTTTGAACATACTCCAATCTGTGGTGTCAAAACAGTCCTGGAGTGCCTCTGAAGACCCCTCTGGCCACACTCGTATCTGCTTGCAGACTGGTTTTGTATATATATGTGTGAGCTGATGATAAAATGTATTGATTAACTGATCATCATCACCGGAACCACATCATTCAGGTGTGTGTTAACACAATGTCAAGCCAGAAAGACATCAGCAATGATCTTAGAGAAGAAAAATCAAAGGTAATTTCCAAACTATCTGGAGTCCATTAGTCTACAGAAAGAATGAGTATTCACAACTGAAAAACATTCAGAACAGTTGATAATCTTCACAGGAGATTCACCCTGAAGGTCAGACCAAGCAATGCTCAGAGAATTTATCTCTCTATCTCAGTCTCTGCGGAGCTGCAGGGGAAATAATCTTTTCTCTAAAACAAGTTTTGGAAAGTTTCAACTAAAGGAACCACAACATTTCTGGAATAATGAGACCAAAAGATAGATGTTACCCAGCATGCACTGCAACAAACACCTCATCCCAGCTGTCAGCACGGTGGTGGAGACCTGATGACGTGGGCTCTTTGCAGTCACTGAGTGGACCATGAACTCCTCTACAGACCAAAGATTTCTAGAGTCAACCTGAGTCCATCTGTCCAATAACTGAAGCTTGGACCGAACTGGATCCAGCTGGACAAAGATCCCAAACACAGCAGCTGATCTACAACAGAACGGGTCAAATACAAAAGAACCAAGGTGCTGCAATGGTCTAGTCATAGTCCAGAACCTCAACTGGACTGAAATGCTGAGCAGAAACCCCAATGAATAAAACTAGCACTGGAAAAAAGAGCGACTCAAAACTCCTCCACAGTCATGAGAGAGACTGAACAAGTCTTAAGAGTCAGCTGTGGATGAGTGGTTAGAGCAGTCATCTTCCATTGTAAGAGTTGGGGGTTCGATTCCACCAGCAGTCATATGCTGATGTGTCACTGGGTAAGACACTGACCCCCTCATTGCCTCTGATGTGTGTCCATTGGTGTATGAATGTGATAAAGCACTGATTATTCTTTGTACAGATATTAGAGTGCTGTATGAATGGGTAAACAAGGGCACAGATTGTGTTGTAAAATGCTTTGAGTATCGTGATAAGACAGAAAAGCAATATAAGTATATTCCATCTACCATTTACTGAAACCTGCTGAGAGTTCTGCTGTTGAATGAGATACTGTTGGATCACGGACTGGAACCCGTTTTGGTCAATATTGGCTTGGCGGAACCTGTTGAGCGTTGTTCCATTGAGATTGATTTGAAGTGTATTAGAACATGATAAAGACTGGAACAATTTAATATAAATTATTTTTTATGCATCCTCATACATAAAACCTGAAAACAACAACAGAAAAAGTGTGATTTTTTTCTTTCTTTCATGATTTTACATTAAAAAAATCAAGCAAACAAACAAAAAACACTATTTTAGTTCAGGACCAAATGTGCATCCATTTCATTAAACTGCAAGTTAACCAATTGGTTCAAACCTATCAAGGCTTTTATCGTCTATTATGACAGTTTTTTTGTTGTTGTTTGTTTTGTTTGTTTTTTACAGTAAATGTAAAACAAAATCTGAAACAAATATTTTCCAATATCAGCACACTTTACTGCTACTGTTTACATTTATTACTACTGTTTACATTTATTACCAGCACTACTGTTTACATTTACACTACTTTTTATATCTACACTACTGCTGATATATATATTCTTTTTATTAGCCTTATTGCATATGCCACTTTACCTCTATACCAATATCAACTACCTCATACATATACTGTGTACATAAACTTCATATGCTGCTTTGTCACTCTATTACAAATGTCAATGCCAGAACCTTCATTTTATTTTATAGATATACTTTTTATACTTTTATACTACTATGCAAAAACTCAGGACAGTATTACACTTTTATTATTTCATTTTATGCTTATGTTTATTAAATGTTTTAGTGTTTTAGTGTTGGTGTAACTTTTTATACTTTTATACTACTATGCAAAAACTCAGGACAGTATTACACTTTTATTTCATTTTATGCTTATGTTTATTAAATGTTTTAGTGTTTTAGTGTTTAAATGGTTACTGTTGCACCGAAAGGACTGAGAAAAATGCAATTTCAATCCTGTGTATGTCCTGTACATATTGCAGTTTTGACAATAAAGTTGACTTTGATTTTGACTTTTTATTTGGATCAAATACACAATTACATTGTGCCACAGATTATTTGAGGAAACTCATGAAAAAAAAAAAAACGTATTCTATAGAAACATGAATTTACTTACAGCAGTTATAAACAGTCATGTTGTTTTGAGTTACATCATGGTGTGAATGGGTGTCAGAGCAACAATTTGCACTGATCAAGCCATGACTTAAAAAAAAAAAAGATAGCAGGAAAGAAAACAAGTTGTACAATCTGCCGTGGGTTCCTGCAGCTGCAGCAGGATGTATCTCTTATAGTCCCAGCAGGTTTTCCCTTTGATGTATTTTCTTATACGCCGTGTCACAAACAAAACATTACACCAGGAAATAAAGAAACCAGTCTGAATCGCTCAGTCAACACTTCCTATTGTTATCCGATGGGGTTTTAAAAGTTTCCAGCAGGCAGGTTCCAGGGCTAAATGAGAGTGTGGCAGTAAAAATCAGCTTCTGCCGCCGCTGGAGGACAAGGATGAAGGAGGCCACCAAGAAGGGGAGATAATGGAGAATTTATGTTCTCCCTGAAAGGCCCTCTTAGCCCGATTTAATTCTCCTAATAGTGGCGAGATCTCAGACGGCAACACTAACCTGCTCCGCAGTTTGAAAGCCGGGCATGGGGGATGTGGGTGAGGGCAACAGATGCATAATGAATGAACAAAGCCCTCTGGATACAGAGAGACTTGATTGCTCTCAGCGTCATTAAAGATTCATGATTTTAATAGCTGCGTTCCACCGGTTTCACAGAGATTGTTGGCAAACGGGCTGATGTCACCGGGAGGAGAATGATGATGATGATGAGGATGATAATGGTGATGTGTGTGAAGAGGTCAGGCCTTTTCTGGGTGAATATTATATTTTTAATAAAAGGGTTTTGCAGAACACAGAGAACAAACAGCAAAGTTGAAGTCAGATTATCAGTGCTGACCCATGCAAACATTTAAAGTTTAGTTTTTAAAAGCAGATTTTTTTTCTTGTTTACTCCAGGATGTGTTGAAAACACCAAGCAACAAAACAAACTGGAAAACTGCTGAAAAATTCATCAGCACTCTCTTCCTAAAAGCCCAAAGGTAAACAGGATTATGGTAACTTTTTTTTTTTTTTTAAATCAAAGCTTTGACAGAGCCAGACTCCTATTTTAAAAAGTACTGATCGAGCTTTATTTTGAAACTCCAAACTAAAACCTCTTTCTAATCCGATGAAATGTTTTGCTTCCGGTGATAAATAAGAATCACCTTGGTAATCATTCACCTGCATTATCTCACTCTGTCAGGAGTCTTACTAAGACGGGCAGACAGAAATGTTGCTAATAAATAATTGTGCAAAAAAACACAACAGTACATGGTATCAGAAGTTTGTGGGTGTGGCACATTTTATTATGTTTCTAAAATATTTCATATTTCATGGAGGAGACATGA
>JBBPBX010059883.1:1986-17705 GCA_038048925.1 Garcialebias charrua
TTGTAGGTCTGTCTGTTCCGTCTTAAATCCACAACCATCTCCTTCATCTTCTTCACATTGATGTGAAGGTTCTTCCTGCACCAGCTCTCCAGGTGTTCCATCTTCTTCCCTTAGCTGGACTCGTTGTTTGTGATTCATCCCACCACCTCTGTATTGTTTGCAAACTTTACAATATGACAGCCTGGTTGGTTGATCTTACTCAGAAGACAGATGTTTCTTCTGAAAGTTTGGATTTTATTATACTTTTGCAACATTGTTTGCAAGTCAAGCTTGTCTAGGAATAGAAAAAGTGAACCACACATGTGTGGGCTGTCAGGCTTTATTTCTTTTGTTTGGGACCTCTAATGGGCATTAATGGTTGACGTGACCACAGAGGCTGTAGTGATGCTGTGATTTGGCTCAGAAACATTTATGGACCTTCTAATTTAGTTTAAGTAGTTTGTTATAAATCTAAACTGTCACTATAGTCCTCAGAGACTTTTTATTAAAAAAAACTGAGTGTAGTGCGAAAATATACAGCCCTCCTATGATGTTAAAGGGGACCACACATGCAAAATTCTCTTTTTAATGTTTTTTTTTACTCAACTTTGGGTATGTACTTCATAAAAAAACAGTCCTAGTGCCTAAAAAATGCACCCAGTGGTTTATTTACTCTAAGTATATTTATTTTACTGTGATAAGATAGGTTTTGTTTTCAAATCCTGCAGTTTGTGACGTCACAAACCGCAGCCACAACCCACCTCAAACCTGAGTCCAGCCCCTCACCTAGCAACCCCTGGTGCGGCTCAACCCACTTCAGTATAAAAGACATGACGGTTGTTTTTCCTGATTTCATCTCATCTTTTGTTTAAATGTTCTTAATTTCATGTGTACAGCACTTTGTTGCAGCTGTGGTTGTTTTAAATGGCTTTATAAATAAAGTATAATTGTTATTTTTACGTTTTAGTTCAATTTTTAGCGTATTAGCGATCGCTCCCAACGAGCAGCCGGCAGACGGAAAACGAGCAGACCGCCGGCGAAGAGACCATCTGCGGGCGGGAGCTGGCTGGGAGCTGATAGCTTTTGAGGAGCGTGGGGTCCGGTCAGAGGTTGCCTCATACGGATAAATTAACTGGAGACACTCGGTGAACTTTGTGTTTGTGTCTGGACTGAACAGAGATCGCTCCCAAAAGCGCCGCATGCAACGAGTGGACATAAAAGGACGGAGGAGGAACGAGCTATTTTTAGCCTCGGATTTGGGCTAAAAGGAGCAGCTCATGGCGGCGCGCGCAGACGGCTTTTGGTGAGTTATCTTAAGCTAGCACTAACAGTAAGTCAAATGAGTAATAAAAAAAGAGCTAATTTTAAAACAACAACAGATTAGAGATACTGGCTGTTACAGAGGGCGGAGTTAATGTAAACAGATCTTTGAAGGGCGTGACCATGAGAGCTCATTATCATAAACCAGTCGTTCAAAACGAAAGTTTAAAATGGCTGAATTAAAAAGGGTATAATTGATTATCTAAGAATTATTTTGTGTATTAAATTGAATGAACATTGTCTGGATAGCGCACAGACGTACCATAAAAATTTAAAAAACCTATCTGTGGTCTCCTTTAAAATGTGTTAAAGTTCATCTTTAAGCTCTTCTAATTTTATTTACCATAGTTTTTGTTGTATAAGTCGCACCTTTTTGCATAAATTAGCATGCATTGCAACTTGTACAGTCAAGTAACGTATGTTTGTTTTCCCCATATTTATAATTGTTGGCTGAAATTTGACAATTTCATTCATTCTGACAAACACTACCATTTTCAGCTGCTAGAGGGTGCTCGAATAATATGGCAAGCCAAGCATCTCATTAATAGGTAAAAGTGGCTATTAATGAGACGCTTGGCTTGCCATACAGAGCCACCTTAATCTTGCTCAGGAACTCCTGGAGCAAACGTCAAATCAGCTGCATTTTGCAGCTGATTTGACCATTAAAGTGCATTTATTAAGGAAAAGTTCAACTGAGACACACCTTTACTATCTCGAGCAAACAAATTGTTTTTAGGTGGTGATCTTGTTCACTTCTCCCGCGGCCACCATTTGGCAGCCAATCGATTTTTGCCACAACACCTGCCCACGTTTCCAGGTGTCAGCAGTGACACATAACGAATGTGACACATCTGCAGTGATGCATAATAGATGTGACTTATACGCGAAGTGTCTTATCCCCCCCCCCCCCTTTATTAGACATATTTGGACTGATGAGACTTATACGGCGGCAAGTACAGTAACTCCTCATATGTAATGTTCACAGCCATCAATAAACGGGCTTCGTTACCGAGTTCCTTGGTAATTATTAAGCCAGTTTTTATTTTAATTATTGCATTTTTAATCCAACAAAGTACAAACGGTTCAGTAGGTGCAGAAGAGAATGCTGGTTGTGTTTGTTTAGCACATGTCTTCAGTTGATTTAAATCCTCTGTTGACGTCTCATGACCTGTGATAAATCTTTCAGAATGGGCTCTTCAGGCAGTTGGTTGTGGATCTTCAGACTTCGTTTGGATTACGGTATTTTTTTATTTTTTTATTTTTTTTACATTTTTGCAAGACAATAAGGTGACATCTTCCAAATTATATAAATAAATTAAAAAAATCACACAATATATTTTACTGTCTGTAAGAGCTCCAACAGTTGAATTGTTTCTGAGCAGAACAATTTTGAGGTGCAGTTTTTTAATATATATAATATTCTGCTCCAAACTGTTTCATCTTTGCAACTGAAAACTTGACTTATTTCTTAGTCCGCATGTTCTTAAAGGTTTATAATATAAACACTTAAATTTTTTCTCTGTAATCTAGCAGCTTGAATTTTCTTCACTTTTCGAACCCTTCAAGATGACCTCCTCCCATTATTTCCTAATTAAATTAGAAACTATGCAAAGGTTATCTGTTAAAGACTTCTTTAATTTGTGGGCTTCAATTATTTAATTTTCCTTGTCCTAGGTGTGGTGTCTTAGAGGGAACCCTGGCTTCTGATTATTGGGACAAGGTATGAAGAGGTTATTATTTTATTTTAATTTGCATCCACTGACCTTTACAACAAATGAACGAACCGTTCTAATAAGCTAATTAAAATCTGGGACCTTGATAAATGATCACTCCAACTAAAACCGTAATTTTACATCTTTAATCTTTTGCCCAGTGCCCCCTTTTTTTAGGTTAAATGTTATACCTAAATTTTTATATATTTATGAATGTTTTCATCCTTTACTTGCTAAATTATTAATGATAAATTACATATTTTTTTCCATGGCAGCTTGTGTCTGTTACTTGATGATGCCTTTGAGCAGATTATGGAGTTTTTGCTGCTTTTATCTTTGAGCAGACAGCCAGATATTAATATGATCAAGACTAATTCTTTAATAAAGCAATGAGAAAATGATTGGTTTTAACATCTATTTTACTTAGTTTAAATAAACATGATACTAAGACTTTTTTGCTACAGTATCTATAATAGCATTTCAGCTGAATTAGCTGTTTGCATATTTATTACTATCCTGACAGAAACTGTAATATACATCTGATTAGAGTTCTAGTAATAAGCAAAAGCGACAACATTTCTCATCAGTTAACAGAATACAATAAAGCAGCTGCTTTTGTGGACACAAGTGGCATCAAGACAGGATAAAGGCACAGAAAGGAGCTTGTTATCTTTCACACTGAACACAAGCGTGATCTTTTAGTTTGACACCTCCCTTGCTTACAACCTTGTTTTTTTGATCCGTTATCAGAGCAACGTTTCAACTCAGTGGTTCCTAATCGTCTTGTCACCCCCCCTTCCCACCACCACCACCACCAACACCAAGAACAATAAAGCTGGTGCTCTATGTCAGAGCAGATGGGCAAACCTTGAGTTTCTTAGCCGTGCTGCTGTCTTACTTTCAGGTGACCGACGTTCAAAACACTCTTTTTCTTATTCTTCTGCTTCCTTTTTTTTGTTAGGCAGATTTTTCTACTGAAAATCCTTATTTTAAAATCCAGACAGTTTGTGTACACTCCTTTTGAATCTTAACATACACAGTGCATCAACACCTGGTTCTTCTATCAGTTCATGTAGGAAAATCAAGATGATTGTTCACTTAACAGCTCCTTCCTGAACACGGTGAGACTGATGGTAAAATAGTTGAGTCCAACTAAAAATACATACAAATACTTCATCTTGTGAGCGATACATTTTAAATAATTTAACACAAACTGCATGTGTACTTTAGCACTTTGTTGCTTCTTTAATCTCCTGATTAGTTTTTTTATCATTCTAAATTCAAAAAAGGCGTTCAATACAGGATCAACTTCAAATAAAGTCCAGTTGATCCTGTATTGAACGCCTTTTTTGATTTTATCATGTCCTGGACGACTGAGAATCTTCACCAGCATATCATTCTAAATTGTTCTTACTTGGCTATTTTATATTTATATAACAAACTTTTACGCTCTGCCCAATACAGGTAGTCCCCGACTTACGAGCGAGTTCCGTTCCTGCGAGGTGCTCGTAAGATGAAATCTCGTATGTCTGAACACGAAACACGTGTCACTCTTAAGTCCGGATTTTCGGCCGTAAGTTGGAAAAATTATGCTAGCGCTACTACAAATACTCATTTTTTGACACAAGCGTACATACTAGTTCATAAACATGCTCAGAAACTTATTTACAAACGGTTAGCTAACACACTTTCATCTAAAAACACATACCAGTGCTGTATTTTCTGTATGTTCTGTACAACTTTACTGTTCGTTAGTCAGCTCGTAAGTACGGAACCTCGTATGTCGATGCGCTCGTAAGTTGGGGACTACCTGTGATTTCTATAAAGTATACCCAGATGAAGTGTTTGCTTGCAAGGAAGTATGATCAGTATGTGTACAATACTATGCTGGTTCTATTCTATCTAACACAATCTAACACAACTTATTGATTCTCCCACCAGACCAAACAAAAAATGTCCCGAAAAATCTTCCACCTTAGATCTGTTTTTCACAAATGCACCTCACAAATTTTCTGGTGTATTTGCTAACGTTTTGAGTGATCAATCCGTAATAGCAGCTCTTAGATCCACTAAACTTCCACCTGCTAAAGCCAGAATAATTCAAAAAAGGGATTTGAAACGTTTCTGTGAACAGTCATTCCTTTGGGATCTATCCCACTTTGATTGGCAACGTATTCTACTAATCAACGACGTGAACACCGCTTGGAACTATTTTCATGATAGTTTCATTTACTTTGTGAACAAACACGCTCCTTTCCGGCAGTTCAGGATAAAGGGCCGTGACAGCCCCTGGTTTACTCCTGAACTAGCTGATCTCCTGCACAGGAGAGATCATCTTTGGGCCGCAGCAAGAAAATCACACTCAGACACTGATTGGTTGAAATTTCGGCAGCTGAGGAATAAATGCACAACTGCCATCAAAGCCGCAAAACGTAACTACTTCTTATCTCAGACCTCCAAAAATCTAAACGACCCTAAAAAATTCTGGAAAACCATCAAATCTCTCTCAGGCACCCCCCAATCATCTGACCTCCCATCACAACTTCTTGTTGACTCTGTTCCTGTGTCAAATAAGCACGAGATCCTGAACTGTTTCAATAAACATTTTGTTGCTTCTAGTTCATTATTTGACACAGTTACAAATGGAAAATCAGCCACTTCATCTAATAATCAAACTTCTACAAATCAAATCCCTCCTACAAGTCAACCATCTGTTAATCACACCTTCTCTTTTTCTCCGTTCTCAGTCAGTGAGGTAAATAAACTGTTAAATGATCTTGATCCTAAAAAATCTGCAGGTCCAGATGAACTTCCACCTTACTTCTTAAGGCTGGCTGCTCATATCATCACAGTCCCTGTGACCCACATCTTTAATCTGTCCATAAGCCAAAACACCATTCCGGATGCTTGGAAAACAGCCTTTGTTCTTCCTTTGCTGAAGGGAGGTGACCCCACCTCACTGAACAATTATCGACCGATCTCTAAACTCTGCATCTTAGCCAAGGTTCTAGAAAAACTGATAAACTCTCAGATCAAAAATTATCTGGACTCATTTAACATCTTACCTCTCCATCAATCTGGTTTCAGGAAAAAACACAGCACAACAACTGCTTCTCTGAAGGTTCTGAATGATGTTGTTGAAGCATTGGATGCTAAGGACTATTGTGCTGCACTTTTCTTAGACCTGTCTAAAGCTTTTGACACTGTGGATCATAACATCCTGTGTCATAAGCTCTCAGAAATCGGTTTCTCTGATCACACCATCGGTTGGTTTTCTAACTATCTTTCCAATCGGAGGCAATGTGTTCAACATAACGGTACTTCTTCCAGCTATTTAACAGTTAAAAATGGTGTACCACAAGGCTCAGTTTTAGGACCAACTCTCTTTACAATCTACATAGCTAATGTAGGTCACTGCATCCCTGATGCATCCTTACATTTCTATGCTGATGATACAGTTGTTTATTGCAGCACGGTGGCACAACTGGTAGAGCTGCTGCCTCTCAGCGAGAAGGTTGCCGGTTCAAATCCCGGTCCGGGGCCTTTCTGGGTGGAGTTTGCATGTTCTCCCCGTGCATGCGTGGGTTTCCTCCGGGTACTCCGGTTTCCTCCCACAGACCAAAAAAACATGCTTGTTAGGCTGATTGGTGACTCTAAATTGACCCTAGGTGTGAGTGTGAGAGTGGATGGTTGTTTGGTGTGAGTGAGACAGGTCCCTCTTGTAAATGAGTCCCCGTGACTCAACGAGGCTAGCCTGTATAAATAAAGGTTGAATGAATTGCCGAGCTAAAACAGTATAAGGCTTTCCAGTTACTGCAATCCGCTTTTGACATCATCCAGTCAGATTGTTCCGTCTCAAACTTGTCCTAAATGCTGATAAAACAAAAGGGATGTTTTTTTCAAGTAGGAAGTCGGTCCCAGCAGATCTTCCTCTGATTTTATCCTCAAATGGTGTCCCTATTGAGTTTGTTGATTCCTATAAATATCTGGGTATCCTGGTCGATTCACATCTCTCTTTTAAACTCCACGTGGAAAACCTAGTGAAGAAACTGAAAGTTAAACTGGGTTTCTTTTTCAGAAACAGATCATGTCTATCACTGAATGTTAGGAAACGCCTTGTATCTGTGACTTTCCTTCCCTCCATTGATTACGGTGACATTCTCTACATGAATGCTCCTACAAGCACCCTGCGGATGTTGGATGTTGTCTATCATGGTGCACTAAGATTCATAACTGGTTGTGATTATCGTACCCACCACTGCACCCTGTATTCACTGGTTAACTGGACATCATTAACCTCACGCAGACTCTTCCACTGGTACATTTTCATCTTTAAATCACTTCTTGGTCTGCTGCCCTCATACATCTCCTCCTACATGTCTTTGCGTGAGTGCAGCTACAGTGTGCGCTCTCAGGACATGATTACCTGCAGTGTTCCGTCAGTGAGGACTGAACTTGGAAAAAGGGCCTTCTCCTACTCCGCTCCTGCTTCATGGAATATCTTACAAAAAGATCTGAAGCTCTCGACCTTGACTTCTCTAAATGGTTTTAAGAATCTGTTGGAATCCTGGCAAAAACCAATGCAGATTTGTTCCTGTCTTTGATTTTATACGTCTACCTTATAATGTTTTGCTAGTTTTTTGATACTTTGTTAAAAAAAAAAAAACTGTATTTCTCTCTTTTGTTTTTCTCTCTTTTGTTTTTCTATTGTTCATTGTTTAAGGAAATTCTACCATTGCTGTTCATCGTTCTTTAGTTTTAGCAGGTCGCTTTCGTAAATGAGCCCACGAGGCTCAATAAGATTTACCTGACTAAATAAAGGTTGAATGAAAAACTATATGTTATGGTGAGCCTGAAATCCCCTGACAGGCCTTTTAATAAACAGCTATCAGGGATAAAGTGTTTGTGAAGGTGTATTGATACCTCACCTGATCAAAAATGACTTAACTGACCTCTACACTGTGATATGTTGGAGACAGTTGGCTGTATGAGTTGTTTGTGTCACAACATGGAATGTTGTATGTAAATGTATGATGCAGCGCAACAGATCAGTCAGCTCAGCTGTGAGAACATGCTGCCCTCTTGTGGTGAAGATGTACAACTACAACCAATCATTCTAGATTAACTTGCAGTTTAAAAATCATTTTGGTGTACACTTTGATTTGATGTTGAATTAAAATGTGCTCGGTGTGTTGAATGCTTGTTAGTTTTGCTGGAGTAAAAATGTGTGTGAAACAGGAAGATTGTGTTTTATAGCATGTGCTGGACAGTTGATGTCTTTGTCAGTTAAATTCTTCGTCAACGACTCTAATTTGGATGCTTTGTTGTGCAACATACTGTAATTACAGGGCAGTGAATTTGTGACAGGTCTCAGCGTGAGCGTTTCCCTAAATGCTACGTGGCTCCGTCTGCACTGAAGGTGGCAGGGTGAACAAACGGCTGTCATGTACATGTTTGTATCTTGTCTTGTAGAGGCTAATGATGGTGAGTGGGGGTAAGAGCAGCAACACTCCCCACCAGATGGTGAGTAATGTGGTTTGCTTTAGCTGCCCACCATGCTCACTCTAATTAAACAGAGGAGATTACATTAAAACTGACTCCCACACAATCTGCTCCTCTGCTGAGCGTGGCCTTGGACTGAACGTGGGGTTGATTTTGAAGGTGGAGGGGTTGCAGAGGTGAGTTTCATTCATCACTCAGTCAGACTTTCACATTTGCTTTGAGTTTGTTCCTTCAACAACAACAACAAAAAAAGTTGAAGATGTTGTAAATAAATGTTTCATATTAGCGTTTTAGTTAAAGTACAACTACTTGTTTTAAGTTCAGGCCAACAGCTTCTCTTAATTTCATTTAAAGTATACCACAGCATGATGGATTAGTGGTTTGTACTGTTGCCACATAGCAAGAAGGTTCAGGATTCAATCCCCAGTTTGGAGCTGGGGTCTTTCTGTGTGGAGCTTGCATGCTCTCATGTTTGCATGTGTTTGCTCCAGGTACTCTGGTTTCCTCACACAGTTCAAAAACATGTATAGGCTGCCATCAGGCCTTTCTTGCAAAAAACCATCTGCGATCCCAACAGGATTTGCCTGGTTAAATAAAGGTTAATAAATAATAAATAAATGAATACCTTCTTAATTTTGAATTACGCAGGATGATTCACAGTATAAACAGAAATGAAACTCTCGAGAAAATGATTAAGAATCATTTTAGAATAAGGACTGAATCAACTAAAGACTTTATACCTGAAACCAATTCAAAGTGCCTCTGCGGACTGGCAACCCACCGCATTTGAGCCCCCCCCCCCCGTGTAATGTCGGCGTCATTATAATAATAATAATAATAATTGTCTAATCTTGTCATCTGCGTATGTTTCCCATACACAGACGAAATTCGTCTCTGCATTTAACCCAACCACCTACCAGGCGGTGCAGTGAGCAGCCATAGAAGGCGCTCGGGGAGCTGGAGAAATAGGTGTGCACTCATAGACACCCCAAGATGTGTAGTGGCCGGGACGCGAACCCGCGTCCTTCGGGTCCCAAGTCAAACGCCCTAACCACTACACCATCTTGGCTCCATTATGTGCTTGTGTGCAAAGATTTATTTCCATTACCACATTTTTGACCTTCAAGCAGAGGTCAAAAATGTGTTAGGATTTTTTTTTTGTCTCCAAACCCTATGTGTCATTTTTCACCACTTTTATTGTCTGTCCAACAGATCTCACTTGTAAATGAGTCTTTGAGGCTCAATGTGACTTATCTGTTTAAATAAAGGTTGAATGAATGAAAAAAAAAGGAACACATTAGAAAGTGAGTGATGTAATTGTGACATTAATGTTCAAAATGGCTGCCACAGCTAAGCAAACTCGGCAAATATAAAAATGGATAGAATGGCCAAATTTACAAATACTGAGCTAATCTTTGGTGTGTTAATAGCTGAGATTTATTCACAACATACTTGTATATTTTGAGTGCTCACTGATTGCACAAGTTCTGTTTTAAAACTTTGACTTAAATTATTGGATTATACAGTACTCGGATTTTTTTTTTTGTTAGCAAAAATGCTCATGAACCTCTGGTCAGATTCTATTTAACCTTTCAACAAGTATTGATTGGGTATATATCTCCAACCAATTCACTTTTGGAGTCAGTCCAATTCAATGGCTGCCACAGTTAATTGATTTTAACCCTAGAATAGCTCTAAGTTATAAAGTGGTAAAGTAAACAACGGTCAGCCTAAAGTCATTCAAAACGCACACAAACATATTTCATTTGATCACAACAAACTTCTTCTTATCAGATGAGTTTAGTCTAAACCTCTGTCATGAACACCAGGGGGTGATGGGCATTCTTCAATTAATGCTAGGGCTATGATTTAGTTTAAGTGTTGCTCTACTGATCATTTTTCTTGTTGGTTCTCACTTTGCTCTGTTCACACGATGGTTTATTATCTGGGTGTCCAAATACTTGTCATAATATCAACGTCTGTACTCATCAACCAGTCTCTTCTTTCTTCTTTATTTTATTTTTTACAGAAAAGACAAGTTTGGAAACTGTTTTAACATTCTTTGTCTTTTTATTGTATTCAACCCTTAGAGTTATGGATATCTCAGTGTGGAAACGTTTAGACTATATCTTAAGAGTTTTAAAGTTAAACTACGGGAATGCTTTTCTTGTAAATTGGAGATCTTCACATCTGAGGAGTTTTATCAAATGAAGCTGAAAGGTACAGAGCTGCAAGGTTTAAACCAACAGTTCCCAACCCTGGTCCTTGAGGGCCACCGTTCTGCATGTTTGATCTGTTTTCCTGCTCCTCAGCCTGTCTTCAAGTTCACTCGTTCATACAAATCATAGAAACGGCTAAAACATTTGCTTTAAACTGCATGAGAGGCACAAACATTTGTCTATCTTCCAAATTAAACGGAAATGAGTGTTTATGTTCAGAATGATGTAGTATCAAAAAACACTATAATGTAGTAAACAACAACAACAAACTGATCTACTCAACAACTGGAGCCCTGATATACATTTATGACAAACATGCAAATATTTACCTTTCTACATTCAGAGTAGACATGAACAATCTGTAAAAGAAAAAGCAGGTGAAGATTATGAATGGCTGGATGATTGTTTTAGTGCATTAAAAAATCTCCCAGATTCACAATGATGGAAGTAAGAGCTGTCTTTTACAATCAGAAATGCTATTTTTAAAACAAAAAACTCCAAAAGTCAGTTGTCAGTCTTTCTGAGTGGTTAAAGTGTTTTATTCTTTGACAGGTGTCAATGTTTTGTTCATGTGGAAAACAAGCTAAGACTTCTGATAGGCAAGAAGATGGAAGAGAAAGATGCTTCATGTGAACTGAGGCTGAGTCCAATACATTAAATGAGTATTCAGTAGAACAGGGGTGTCCAAACGTTTTCATGTGTGGGCCAAAACTATCCAGATGAACAGACTCGTAGGCCACAAAAATATGAATTTTACTCTCATTCTGACCAATATTTCAGAGAAAGGACTAAAGTTTACTCATTTTGGTGGATAAAGAGTTAAACTGTTGTAGGTCCAAAATATTAAAAGCCACACAAACACTATATTTTTTTTAATTAAAAATGATTTGATTTGTTGGGTCTGTGTTTGTTGTTCTCTTGTGTTTGGAAAGTTTATTTTAGTCTGTTCTCAGCAAAAAAAAGTGTAATTTGAGTAAATGCCCTCCAGATGGAGGCTGAAACGTTTCTATAAAAAAGAAACTGTCCAGATGACCCGACTGAGAATTATTGGATTTGGTACCTGGATTATTGAGCATAAACTTTCTTGAGTAAGTGTCCTTTTAAAAGGGGGTCGATCCGCCTTTTGGACCATGGACGGCACTAAAGGCTGATCGAAGTTCTGAAAAATCATCCAGCTTTCATTCTTTACAACAGAGACCGTTTGATAAAGTTTCTCAACTCATATGTAGATGATGCCACGTTATATTTATTAAAAAATGTCCAATGTCCCTCTTTGTTATTTATTAACTGCAATATTTAGCCAAGTTTTATGAATCATTATACAAAAATCTCCTTTCTGGTAGAATTTGGTAAAGATTTTTGATGCTTAGTACCATGAAGTGAAAAAAAAAAGATTACAGGTAGTCCCCGACTTACGAGCGCTCTTACCTACGAGGTTCCGGACTTACGAGCTGGCGAACAAGCAGTAAATTTGTAAAGAACATACAAAAAATACAGCACTTTTATGTGTTTTTAGATGAAAGTGTGTTAGCTAACCGTTTGGAAACAAGTTTCTGAGCATGTTTATGAACTAGTATGAACATTTGTGATGAAAAACGAGTGTTCGTAGTAGCGCTAGCAGAAATTTTCCGACTTACGACCGAAAATCCGGACTTACGAGAACACGTGTTTCGTGTTCCGACGTACGAATTTTCGTCTTACGAGCGACTCGTAGGAACGGAACTTGCTTGTAAGTCGGGGACTACCTGTATAGTCAAATGCTTGTATTTAGCTTAATATTGCTCATTTTGAGAATATTATTTTTCATTAGTTTTGCTGTTAAACCTAAACATTATTTGTTTATTAATGTTTATGTTTATTAAATTTGTTCATTTTTTTTTACAAAAGAAACAATACAAGACAATCCCATAAATGATAATGTACAAAATATAAAAAAATGAAAGGTAGCAGAAAGAAGAATAAATCTTATTATATCTGCCCCTTTTTTCCAACAATCAGATTAAACAATAATAATCTTCAACCAACAGTACAAAATGACTAACTCTTTCTAATTTTCTAACTAATACAATACACATTACGCTATTTCATATATATTTTTTAACACATTCGTTTTGATCATTTTCTTAAATGTAAACATTGACTTGGCATTTTTAACTACATTCTCCAAGCCATTCCATAATCTAATTCCCTGGATTGAGGTAGAACGTCCCTTCAAACTAGTTCTGAATTGTGGTTTTACAAACATCTCTGTCCCCTTAAGATTATAACAACTTTGTCTTTTAACAAAATGCATTTGGATATTTAAAGGTAATGCATTATTTTGAGCCCTATACATAACTGATAAAATATTATAGTCTACCAAATCATGGAACTTCAATAACTTCAGTTGATAAAATAATGTACTTGATGGATGACGGTAATGTTTTCTAGTGATAATTCTTACAGCTCTTTTCTGTAATACAAAAATAGGCTTTGTGATTGTTTTACACGCATTCCCCCAAACATCAATACAATAGATTAAGTGTGGAACAATGATTGTGTTATACAACAAATACAGAGCTTTATCATTCAATAGGTCTCTGACTTTGTACAGTACTGCAATCGATTTAGCTATTTTTATTCTTACAGAATTTATGTGTTGTTTCCATGTCAGTTTGTCATCAATGATAACACCCAAAAACTTCACCTCACTCACTCTACAAATCTCAACACCCTCAATTTTGAGTGGAACATCAACAGTTTTCTTTTTATTACTGAATATCATGTAATTAGTTTTTTCTAGATTTAATGATTATTTATTTTAAACCAAGTTTGTATCTTGACAAATTCTGTCTTTATCAATTCCAACATTTGTTCTATATCTTCACCTAAACAGAAAAATGTGGTATCATCAGCAAAAAGTACACATTTAAGGAGTCCTGACACATTTACCAAGTCATTCACATATAAAATAAATAGCTTTGGTCCAAGTACAGAGCCTTGGGGAACTCCACATGTGATATTACAGAGGTCAGATCTTACATCATTTATTTGTACAAATTGTTTCCTATCTTTCAAGTAGCTAGATACCCACTGTAATGCTGGTCCTCTAATACCATATTTGTTCAGTTTTTCAAGGAGAATGGTGTGATCAATAGTATCGAATGCTTTTTTTAAATCAACAAAAATACTGATACAATATTGTTTTTGATCGACAGCAGTAGTTATTTGTTCCATTAATTCCATGAGAGCCATTGATGTAGAGTTTTTTGCTCTATTTAAAAAGGATTAGCAACTAATTTGCATAAAGTCTGCATCAACCTCTTAAGCCTGCTGGCCAAAATGACACAATTTTTAAACTGCAGCCGTGGGCCGCACAATCACTCCAAGGGGCTGCAAATGGCCCTCGGGCCACACTTTGGACACCCATGCAATAGAATACAGTAATCGTAAACACACAACTGAAGAGATTGAATCTCTTTTACTTGCCCTGGATGTCAGCCCTACTGAACTGATCTCGACTTCCTGAACAGATGGATGACAGACTGAAAGCAGCTGCTGAGTGGACGTGAGAAAGCACCTCCAGGGATGATAACATCAAATATATCTGGTCTAAAAGCTGAAGTACAAGACAGCTGGACTTCTTCTGATTTTCAACCTCTCATCCATGAAGTTATTATTTTAATTCTGAGGAACTTTGTGTGATCAGAGGTGATAATACTTAAAATACATCTATGATTAAAAGCAGTTCAGCTTATTTTTATTAAAACTTCTAGATTACTTTTATAGATCATTAATTAAAAAAGGGGATTTTTCTAAACTTTATGCTCTTTCCACTTCCTTCTGGTAAATTAATTTAATTTCTGCTGTTTCAGCTACTTCGCAGCTATTTTTTGTGCTAATTTCAGCTTCTTTTTTTTAGCTAATTTCCTAATTTTTGTGCTCATTTATGCTTCAAACCAGCAAATATGAGTTATTTCTGCTTTCTTCTGCTAACTTGGGCTTTTCTTCCATTTCAACATGTATTTAGTTAATTTCAGCTGTTCTTCAGCAAGTTCTTCAGCAATAAGCATTCACACTGCATTTTCACAGGAAATGCAATTGATCCATGTTTCTGTTCCAGTGTTTGTGTGGAAGGATGTCTGGTTCAGGTCTGGTAACAACAGGAGTGTCTGGGATTTTTCTGCTACTGCTTACAGACACAACAATAAAACCACTGCAGAGAAGTTTTGACCTAACTCCTCATCTGTCGTCATGTGGTGGCAGAAAAAACACACAGCCATCTCATAAATCAACAAGACCTGAGGGATCCATCGTTGGACTCTACAGAACTCTCCAAGGGTCATTTCAGGACGGGAACAATGCACAAATCATCAGGCAGGTGTTTTTCATTTTGTGGCCGATTCGAATTGTTTAATTTGCCTTGTGGATAGAACTGATTGGAGCTGCATACTGTAGCATAAATTACACTTGATTTGTCCCTGTGGTGAAATTAAATTAGACAATGAGAGCGCGAGATCATTAAAGAGAGAGCGTGAACACATGCAGGCTGGAAGTCGTAGAGCTTGAAAATAAATACACAACAATGAAACAATCAAACCCCAGCTTACTCAGAGGCTGCTAGGAAAAAATGAGGAGACTGAGGGGAAAATACAGCAGAACTGCCTGTTAAACTAAAAGTCACCAGGGAAACACAATCTAAAATAATAAGATGTATACTGTAAATACTGAAATGTGCAGTGAGCTGTAACAGACCTGATGCATTGACTTTTAATTCTTCTAACATGCAGCGTAAAAAGCAGCCCAGCTGCGGCTCTGGCAAAGTGCCACCACAGAACCCAGACCGTCTCGAGCTGCTTGTAAGCAGCCAAGATGATTCATATACGCTAAAAGACGCCTGAGACTGAAGGTAGCAGGAGAAACTGTCCGAGGAGGGATCGGGAGCACCGTCTCTGTTATAACACTATGTAGAAAACTGGACCAGTGAACTGCTCAGGTTGAAATAGAG
>JBBPBX010059884.1:0-21621 GCA_038048925.1 Garcialebias charrua
CTCCTATTTCTTATTTTTCATAAGCTATTTAATCTGTCAAGTAATGTGCCAACAGTTAAGTTTTAATTGTCTGTTTGTTTTAATTTGAATTCTTGTCAACGTAGTTATTAAATCAGAGCTAATATCGATACAAATGTTTAATGTAATTCTTGTGATAGTTTCAATAAAAGGTCTATTTTTTGGTAGACCAATATAAATTGAAGTTTCCTGTGGAATTACATTTCTTGTCTAATCACAGTAAAAACAATTTAGTATCGGAAAAAGGAAGAACTCGCGCATTTTGGTGGCAGTTTGTGCAAGGTTAAAGTCTGCTAAACTGCACATCCAATAATGGTGGCCCAGTAAGTGTTTAAATACCTTACTAAACATCATTATTATTCTATTACATCAGGAACTGACTGACAGGAAAACATCACAAAGAGAACAGACAAAGACCACAGGATGGAGCTATCCTTACAGTATCCCCCCTTCAAGGATACCCCCAAGTGTCCCCAATAAATAACTACTCCAAAAACCTAGGGTGGATGGAGGAAACTGCAAGGATGGAGGACACGAGGAAGACAAAGGGACACAAGGAAAACACAAGGGCACAAAACCAAAAACCGACAGGACGAGGCCTGGGAGTGAACACACAAAAACTATGGAAACTAAAACATAACTAAGCATAAAAACTAGACTATGGAAACTAAACATAACTAAACATAAAAAAACTAGACCAAAGACAAAAACTGGGGAAACAAACAAAGACTAGACCTAAGAAAAGCTAAGGGAACCAAACACAAAGACTAAACCTAAAACTGAGGAAACTAAACACAAAGACTAAACCGAAAACTGTGGAAAATAAACACGAAGACTAGACCTAAGAAATCATCAAAAGACCAAAGAGGGTGACAAGGAGATCGACATCAGGCAATGGACGGTTGGGCGGGCGGCCGTGAGGCCATCCACCGTGCAGGGCCATATCAAGCGGGCGACCGGGAGGCCGTCCATCGGGTAGGGTCATGTCAGGCGGGCGACCGGGAGACCGCCTATCGCGCAGGGTCACGTCAGGCGGGCGACTGTGCATCTCGCAGGGTCACATCAAGTGGGCGGCCGTCCATAGCGCAACGTCACGTCCGGAACCAAGGCTTCAAGGTCAGGAACTACATCGGCAGAAATTCCGTCGGCAGGAATGTAGTCGTCAGGAACGTAGTCGTGAGACGGGCAGTCGTCAGGCGAGATGTCTTCAGATAAGGAGTCGGGCGAGAGCAGGTTGGGCGAGACATCGTCAGATGGCGAGACATCGGGCAAGCAGTCGTCATCAGGCGAGACGTCAGTCGAGAAATCGGGCGTTGAGACGTTAGACGAGGAGTCGGATGTTGAGACGTCAGACGATGAGACGGGCGTTGAGACGTCTGGCGTGGAGACGACTGGCATAGGGACATCAGGCGTGGAGGCGTCAAGAGTGGAGGCGTCAAGCGTGGAGGCGTCAAGCGTGGAGACGTCAAGCGTTGAAACGTTGTCTGGCGTGGAGACAACTGGCGTAGGGACGTCAGGCGTGGAGGCGTCGTCGGGCGTTGAGGCGAGTGAAGAGACGTCGTCGGGCGTCAAGGCGAGTGAAGAGACGTCGGTCGGGAATCGGGCGAGTGAAGAGACGTCGTCGGGCGTCGAGGCGAGTGAAGAGACGTCTTCGGGCGTCGAGGCGAGTGAAGAGACATCTTCGGGCGTCAAGGCAAGTGAAGAGACGTCTTCGGACGTCGAGGCGAGTGAAGAGACGTCTTCGGACGTCAACGCGAGTGAAGAGACATCTTCGGGCGTCGAGACGAGTGAAGAGACTACTTTGGGCGTCGAGACGAGTGAAGAGACTTCTTCGGGTGTCAAGGCGAGTGAAGAGACGTCTTCGGGCGTCCGGGCGAGTGAAGAGACGTCTTCGGGAGTCGAGACAAGTGCAGAGACGTCTTCGGGAGTCGAGACGAATGCAGAGACGTCTTCGGGAGTCGAGACGAGTGCAGAGACGTCTTCTGGAGTCGAGACGAGTGCAAAGACGTCTTTGGGAGTCGAGACGTGTGAAGAGACGTCTACGGGCGTCGAGACGTGTGGCGTCGAGACGTGTGGCGTTGAGACGTGTGGCGTAGAAACGTCTGGAGGCGTCGAGGCGAGCGTAGAGATGTCTGGAGGCATCGAGGCGAGCGTAGGGACGTCTTCTGCGAGGGTTGAGACATCTGGCATTGAGACGTCTGGCGTTGAGACGTCTGGCGTTGAGACATCTGGCGTCGAGACGTCTGGCGTTGAGACGTCTTCTGTGTGCGTTGAGACGTCTGGCGTTGAGACGTCTTCTGTGAACGTTGAGACGTGTGGAGGCGTTGAGATGGCAGCGGCGCTGGGACCCTCTATAGAGGTAGAGGCGTTTGTGGTGCTGGGACCCCTTATAGAGGTAGAGGCGTCTACGGCGCTGGGACCCTCTGTAAAGGTAGAGGCGTCTGCAGCGCTGGGACCCTCTGTAGAGGTAGAGACGGCTGTTGCGTTGGGACCCTCTGAAGAGGTAAAGGCGTCTTTTGCGCTGGGACCCTCTATAGAGGTAGAGGCGTCCGTTGCGGTGGGACCCTCTGTAGAGGTAGAGGCGTCCGTTGCGTAGGGACCCTCTGTAGAGGTAGAGACGTCTGTTGCGCTGGGACTATCTGTAGAGGTAGAGGCGTCCAGAGACGCTGCAGAGTTGAGATCTTCTTCGGTCGAGACTGGGTCTTTGTTGGTCGAGGCTGGGTCTTCATCAGTCGAGGCTGGACCTTCATCGATAGCCGAAGAACCGGAACCAGGAACCGAAGAGCCAGAAGATGAAGCACCAGTAGCCGAAGGACCAGGAGCCAAAGAATCAAGAACCGAAGAATCAGGAGCTGAAGAATCAAGAGTCGAGAAACCAAGAGTCAAGGAACCAGTAGACGAAGGACTAGGAGTCGAAGAACTAGGAGAACCAAGAGCTGAAGAATCAGGAGCCGAGGATTCAGGAACCGAAGAATCAGGAACCAAAGGATCAGGAGAGCCAGGAGCTGAAGAGTCATGAGATGAGAAACTAGGAGCAGGAACAGGAGCTGAAGAGTCTGTGGGTGATGCTTTTGCAGCCGAAGAGCCTGGCGGTGTTTCTACAGCCAAAGAGCCACAATCGAGTCTGCAGGCGTCAAATCAGCCAAAGAACCACAAAGCGAAGAGCCAATAGCCGATGAACCAGGTGAGGAGAGACCAGGAGCAGGAACAGGAGCTGAAGAGTCTGTAGCCGAAAAGTCGGTAGGTCCTCTCTGTCATCGATCTCTGCCACGGTGGCGATGGCGCGGTCCAGGACCTGACCGGGAACCCTCCCTGGACTCAAGACTCTCCACAGCACAGGAGAAGTGAAGGGCGTCATATAGGACCCCCTCAGAACAGGACTCTGTAAGCGCTGGAGAGCCGGAAGATTCAGGGCTGGTTGCTGCTGCTGAAGGTTCAGGGCTGGCTGCTACTGTTGAAGGTTCAGGACTGGCTGCTGCTGCTGAAGGTTCAGGGCTGACTGCTGCTGCTGAAGGTTCAGGGCTGACTGCTGCTGCTAAAGGTTCAGGGCTGACTGCTGCTGCTGAAGGTTCAGGGCTGACTGCTGCTGCTGAAGGTTCAGGGCTGACTGCTGCTGCTGAAGGTTCAGGGCTTTCTGCTGCTGAAGGTTCAGGGCTTGCTGCTGTTGCTGAAGGTTCTGTAAGCAGAAAACTGGTGGTTGCTGCAGGCTGCTGCCTGACTGTGGTAACTGTAGTTTCTGTAACAGGGACTGGTTCAGAATTTAAGATGGGGGGCTACAGAGGTTGATGAAGGAAATGGCTCAGAAGTGGATAGTTTTAGAGTCCTTATTCCAATTAAAAACTTTTCATATTCAGGGATCTGGGTCAGACCGGGTTGAGATAACTTCTCAGCGAGGGAAAGCACAAAATCAAATCAGTCCGGGTGATTTTTAGCAGAGGTGATTAAATTTTGTAAAGTCCCTTTTATTTGGGTGATTTCACTGGGCTGAAGCTGGTGTGTGTTAGAATTTGACAAAGTAGCGTTTCTAGGTGGAGGTGAGGTGTCAGGTTTCACCTTCACCGGCACTCTAGTAGGTGAAGCAACGGGACTTGCCCCCCACGAAGACACGGGAACTGAACACAGGAGAATCACTCTCACCAGACCGAGCAGGAGCAGCTTCGAGTGACAATGAGGTGTTGGTCTCCACCCTCACCGGAAACCTAGGAGGAGAGGTGATGGAACTCGCCCCCACTGGACCGCTGGAGTCACACCCAAAAAACTCGGGTTCGTCGGACCGAGTCAGATCAGCTGGCCATAACGGAGGTGTGGTTGACCGCTTCCAGGTCTTCTTTTTGCCGCTCCTACGGCGGTGTTGACGCTGAGGCATCAAAACAAGGAACTCGTCCTCGGCGTCCTCCCCGGACGTCCACCCCGAGACGAGCAATGCTGAAGATGAGGAGGGACTGAACTCACGGGTCAGGTAGTCCATCCGTTGTTGCAAACTTCTCTCTTCTTCTTCCACTGGCAGAAAACTTCTTGTGTCAACACGAGTCGGACCTGGAATCCACCACAGCGGAAAACGGTCTCGTCCCTCCACATCGACTCGAGAGAAAAGGTAGAAGAATAGTTCTGTCTGCTGGGCTTTTTTGATGGTCACCGCATACTGTCAGGATTTACTCAGAAGACAAGTTTAAACCCAGTGGTGCAGACAGTAGGAATGTGCGATATGGCCTAAAATTCATATCACGATATGTATTGTGAAGGGTAGCGATAACGATATATATCGCAATATGTTTTTGGTATAAAACTTGCAATATAAATAAATTTAAAAAAGCATGGGGTGTCCTTTTGCCATAATTTATTTTGAAAACTGCTATACAACACAAAATAATCTCTATTAAGAACATTTCACTACTAGGTCCAGAGAGTTTTTAAATAATTGTAGTGGGCATGACCGTGTCCACTTTGATACACCTGTATATTTTTGAACTGTTCCAGAGATGACCTTTACTGACCTCTCAGTAAAGCAAGACATTTACTACAAATTATTCCATTAGTTGTAATCTGAGAACATAGTCACCAAAAGAGACTATTTCTACCTTTGATTTTATTCTAATGTAATCAAAAGAATAACTTTTGTCATTTTCATGATATATGTTAAGCTGCTGTTATTCTTTTAATATGGAGTATTACTGTGTTACTTGACCATATAATGGTGTCATAGTTGAATTTTATGTCAAACTGTGCTTTTCAGATTTGTTTTAGAAGTGTTAAGACGCTAATCCAAGTATTTTACCTCTTGGAGTCTGTGCGTCTGTCTTTTTCCTAAACATTTCTCTCTGCTGCTGGCTGTAACCTTGGGTCGAGATAACAAGTGAACAGCTCGACTGTTTTTCTTGTGAACCAATGGAAAAGAGACGAGTTACTCTCATCTCAGATCCTTCCTTAAGTTCTAAGCTGTTGCTGGAACGGATGAGTCTGCTGGGAGCTTCAAGACATGAAGACGTCCCAAAGAGCTGAATGAATGCCTGTCACCCGCCAAGGACAGTCATTCAGCTAAGGATTGTATAACATGCTGTTATGAATCCATTTCTAACGAGCGTAAGCTCAAAACTTTGTTTATTCCTTCCTGGAATAAGCTTATCTTGAAGTCAGAAGCCAGGAGCTGACACATTTTCTGATGACCAAGCGGAACCCAGGAGACGTTGAAAACGTAAACGAATAACCAGTTCGGACGAACTGGGCCTGAAGGACTCTGTGCATCTGAAGGCTGGTGTCATTTCTTTATCAGACTCGCCGTCGAAGGTAAAGAGCTGTTTACAAACGTACCTGGATTTTAGCAGAAATCTGATGAGAAGTGTCACTTTTGGTAACATGCTCAAGACAATTTCCTTTAAACCATCTCTCCATCTTTCCTCCTATCTTTTTCCCTCAATTCTAAGCTGGAAACTATTTTAAGCTAAAGAGCCCTCAGACTAAATATGTTTAACATCCAGTATTGAAGTCTGTTGTGTTAAATTTAAATGTGCTGACGTATTAAATTGAAAGAAAGTGAAATCATGTCAATCAAGTGTAATGGTGTTAATTTAGTTGATTCATTTTAAATAAATGATAGTGTCTCTTTGACATATCAAGCTAAGTTAACGTGTCCATTGTCACTCTATGGCTTCTGTTTTATTTATCCATCATAAAGATCACAGAAATATTGGGTAAACTGAAAAAGAAAGAATCCGTGAAATTACTATTCAATCTGAATAAGTAAATTAATTAAGGTAAAGAGGTCAGTATTAATATTGACCTCATAATCCTTTACATAATTAACAACTCAAGCATTAGGCTTCTTTCTTGTAGTGCAAAACAGTGCAAAATATATCTTGTGTAGTTTTAGCCATACGTTTTAAACTAAAGAATATGTATGAAGCAATTAAAAGCATGCCTAATAAGAAATATCCAGGTCCTGATAGATATCCAGTAGAATTCTATAAAAAATTCTGGGATATAATGGAACCGATATTTTATAGAGTGCTACTTGAGTCAGAAGAAAATGGCAGGCTACCAACACATATGAATTCAGCCAACATTAGTCTCTTATTAAAACCAGGCAAAGACCCAGTATTACCTACCAGTTATCGTCCAATCTCTCTTATTAATGTTGATGTTAAAATAATTTGTAAAGTCTTATCAAAAAGACTAGAGAAGATAACTCCTGTTATTATACATCCAGACCAAACCGGATTCATAAAAGGAAGACACTCGAACACAAACACTCGCAGATTATATAATGTAATAGAGTATTCGTATTTTAAAAATATTGAAACAGCTATTTTTTCTTTAGATGCTGAAAAAGCATTCGATAGAGTAAATTGGAATTTCTTATTTGCTACCTTAAATAAATTTGGTTTTGGGAATTACTTCATTAACTGGTTAAAAATATTATATAGTTCACCAACAGCGTGCGTCAGGACAAATAATCAATTATCTTCAAGCTTCTGTTTACAGAGGGGCACCAGGCAAGGTTGCCCACTTTCACCAGCATTATTTGCTATTTTTATTGAACCTTTAGCAGCAGCAATAAGGCAAAGTGCTGATATTAAAGGCATAAAGGGTAGAAACATAGAACATAAAATTAGTCTTTATGCTGACGATGTTTTGCTTTTTCTTGAGAACTCAGGAAACTCAATATCTAATGTTATCAAATTAATAAACTCGTTTTCAAAAGTTTCTGATTATTCTATAAATTGGACAAAATCTACAGTTCTTCCAATAAAATACGTGTTTAATAATTCTCTTAATGCGACTAGATCGCTGTGGTGACCCCTAACGCAGGGAAAAAGCCGAAAGAAAAAGAAGAAGAATAATTCTCTTAATGAAAGACTACAATCAGGTAACATTAAATATTTAGGTGTTAATATATCCTAAATTAGAAGATTTAATCAAATTAAATCATATCCCACTATTAAAGAAAATTGAAGACGATCTTACTAGATATAGATCTCTACCCATATCACTTATGGGAAGAGTTGCCTCAGTAAAAATGATGGTGCTGCTGAGAATAAATTATTTATTCTCAATGATTCCAAATAAACTTTCAACTGAATGGTTTAAGTCCCTGGACTCTTCTATATCTAAATTCATTTGGAAAAATAAAATTCCACGTATTAGTTTAAAAACATTACAAGAATCTAAAGATACCAGAGGATTAGAACTTCCAAACTTTTATTACTACTATTTAGCCAACAGGTTACAATATATATCAAAGTGGTTAAAACCGAATGCACTAGATGAAAACTTGGATAGATATAGAACAAACTTTATGTTGTAGTGATACACCTCGTCTCTGATATTTTAGGGTTCACACCTCTCTGAAACTCTCAGTGTTACACTTGCTTGGAGCTCAAGGAGACAAGTGGACACTATATTTTTTACAATTATTATGAATTAATGGACACTAATTACTCAGATTGAACTTTCTCTTTAATGTGTGTTAATTCAGAATTGATCAAACAGTATTTTTGTCATTTCAATGATGATTTCACTAAGCTGGTATATTTTAAATATGACAAAGTTAAGAGAACATCTCAGAATGATCATGCTTTAAACTGTCTGCTCTATGCAGAATAAGTGTCTAAAGTTGAATGAACAATCCGTCTATTTGTTTGAACTGTTTTTGGAACGAAAGAGAAGTTCTAGACATAACTTAATCTTCGGTCTCCCGTCCGTTCTAAAAACAATTCATCTGTGCTTAAACAGAGAGTGCTCTGTTTTCACACCTGCAGGTTTTGTTTTGTCTCCGTGCTGGGACTCAGTTCTCAGCACTCACTGAGCTTTTTGAGTTCTCGGGGAGAAGGGAAGACGCACGGACGTTTTTCTCCAAGCTGATGTACGTCCCGGTCATATGCCAACTCGACCCACGTCTTCAGCAAAGGTTCAAACAGCACGTCAGCTGTGAACCCCTTCGAGTGTCACAGCTCCAAGCGGTGACACTCTTTCTGAAGTTATCTTGAACAAAACCAGAACCAGGCATCACTCTGGGAGGCCGACGCAGACGGTCTCGAGACCGTGGCAAGATGAAAGTGGTCGCCTGTAAAACGCAGCAGCATGCACGTCTGGCTTGACTAATTTACCGGAGTCGAGACAGGATCATCTTCACGAAGGTAAAAGTGTTTCATCACGGTACGGACGTCCAGCCGAAACCGAGCAGAGGGTGCCATCACTGGTTAAACATCTCAAGATAAGATTCAACCATTTCATTTCAATCTTTTATCTTTCCTCCTTAAACTCCTCCTTATGTTTATTTTCATCATGGTAAACTTTAAGTAATGTGCCAACAGAAAGGTCCAACTGTCTGTTTGTTTTAATTTGAATTCTTGTCAACGTAGTTATTAAATCAGAGCTAATATCGATACAAATGTTTAATGTAATTTTTGTGATAGTTTCAATAAAAGGTCTATTTTTTGGTAGACCAACATAAATTGAAGTCTAAGCGTGAAATTACATTACTGGCTAATCACATCGTTAGATTTGTTGATTTAATCTGAAAAAGTTGAGACCCCGTTTAACTGATGGTAAGTTTGAGACAGTCTAAAACCTGCTCAAATCTATCATCTAATCTATAGGTAAGTCAGTAAACTGACCTCGTTTGTGTTTAATTACACAAACGGCTTATAGATTCCTTTACATATTGGTGGCCGCGTACGGTCTTCTGAAAGATTAAATTGATAAGTTGTTTTTGTAGCCTAAGTGCTCATAACGTGTTGGCTTAGTTTTGCATCCTGGTTTTGGGCTTGTAAGAATAGTTCTGGCTGGTGGAGTGTCCGGGAGTTGCTGATCGTGGCATTGTCTGGATTATTTGCCGATGGAATTATTTTATATTTCACATTTCGACGTCTGTTTGAAGCTGCTGAGTGATAAATGTTTTGTCTGTGCTTGTGAGACGTTTCATTACGTGTCGCGAGGCTGCATGCATTTTTCATTGTGGTGACCGCCGTGTCACGATCCTGCTTCATTCTATTACATCTGCGATTTATTGTTGAAGGTCTGTTTCACACATATGCTGCTCCATTAAGTGCCTTTTTCTGTTACAACGTGTGTTGCCGAGGTTCGGGAAAACCCACTCCGCTTGGACCGGATGTATTCCGGTTCCGTTTGACGTAAAGTCCGCTGTTGTACACTGTAGCGCTGCCTTCTTTGGAGGGCGTGGAAGTTAGCTTGGATGTGTTGTGCTCGTTAACAGAATTTTCTGCGGTGTAAAAATACGTTTATTTTGTGAACGAAAGGTCTAGAACCTTGGGTCGTGCTATAAGCTAAAAGCGGTACCGAGAGACAAGATGGCTGCTTAAAACGCTGTGATTGGTCCATTGTGTGTCGCGTTCAAGAACGTTGGTTTCTGTAGACTCTGGTTGTCAGATTCATTTTTGCACACATTTCTGACGGTTTATCTGTGTTGTTTCAGTTCTATGCACGTGGTATCGTCGAAGACTGGCTTAACCGCGGTGTTTTGCGATATTTATGACTGTTTTAGAACGTTAAAAAGTCCGTTCCTCGCTAGAGTTCAAAAGACCGCAGGTCCGTGAACGCACCGCTCGAACGGCACGTCGCACGTGGGCGGCGTTAGGTTTGGAAGACACAATTTCCCATGAACACTTGGGTTTTAGAACTACAGTTCTGTCTTCGCTGTGATTGGTCGATTACGCTGTATGTGTTGACGCATGCGCAGTGGGTGAAGCCCGCTCCTCGTCAATTTTCACTTCAGCTGCTTGTCCCAGACGAGTTTCCGTGCTTGTTTGTCCATTACTGTCATTAAAAAGACTGTTTAAACGCGGTGTTTTTGAGATTGTAATGGGTGGATTGAGTCGGTTGCTCTGACACTGCCGATCGCCATGTGACCAGGTCACGTGACACCGATTTTGCCGGTTTTATGAGGACCGACCTTATTTCTTTTAAACGCAGTTTAAAAGGTTTCACAGTTCAACCGATTTTGCTCACATGATTTCGTTTTTGTGAGCCTGGGTTCTAGAGCTTATCACGTTACGCTTTAGATCTGTCTGATTGATGTCTGTGTGGGCTGAAAGCTACGGCTGCGCTCACTGGTGATAACAGCGCCTCTATAGCGGTCAGATAGAGAAATTACAGTCGCTGTGATAAACTCACTTCCAGCGCTGTGCCCCCTGCTGGTTACATTAGAAGACGCAGTCTTCCTGTAATGTGTACATGTTAAATGTTCCTGTTTTACAAAGATGGACGTTCAAACAGGTGAACCACCTGAGGAGGCCTCTTGTTCTGTGTATCCTAGATGGATGGATGGGGGCCTTGGGATTCCTGCCCGTGCTTCCCGCAAAGTGGGGGAATCTGCTTCATCGTATGCTAATTACTTAGCTGCTAGGAACGTCCGTCAGGATAAGTGGGAAAATCCCCTGTCATTCTACGACAGGCTAATCTCGGTCTACTCCGGGGGAAAAACTGTCCCTGGATTAGAGGAAAATATGGAGTTTAAACGTCTTTTCATTATGAATCTTATGCCTTTTCAAATGAAATGTGTTCATTTCAAGGTTGATTGCAAAAAAGATTCTATGGAAGTGATAAGACAATATGCTGCGTCAGTTTTTGAGGCCGAAATACAACCTAGGATACCATCAGAGGTTTGTACAGGTCAAAAGGTCACATCCCACTCGCAGGAAGTAGTAGAGGTTCCCTCTCCTTCAAAGTGCGAGAGGTCACAGGTTTTTCATAATAACATACAACAGCATGGTGCTACGAGCTGTAGGAGTTCTGAACCCCCTGCCCCTCAGGTTGAAAACCTTGAGAGGAGCAGAGAACCACACAAGGTAGGTGTTCGCCCTCCAGATGAACCCAGATGGTCCGGATCGAACCAAAAGAGTTCTCTCATGGATCTCACTGTGGGTGAACTTCGAGAGAAGTTGATGTCTGGGAACCGTGACCCTTTGAAAAATGGTCTGTCCCGACATGTGCCCCCGAGAAGCGGCCCTCCTGCCACTGCCCCTCGAACTGCACAGTTTGAGACATGCAATGAGTCACACATGCTCCAGATTATGGAAGCGGCGCCTCCGCGCGTGGACGTGACTGAGATTGTGAGTTGTTTGTCAAATGATTTGATTGTTACAGTGGTTGACCAAGCTGACACAACGTGTGACGTTGTCCTTGATGATAACACAAACAACGTTGTTCATCCTGATGAAGCGACGCGCAGCACTGCCTTTTGCGATGTCTCAATGCACACAGTTGACAGCAACAACGTCGACACTGACATAAATACTGACAGCATACAAATTGCTGAAAATCCGCATCCTGAAGGTCATGTGGCAGACTGCCATCATGATGCTGACAGCGACGATGATTACACAGACGGAGTTACACGTACTCAGAGGCGTGTGCTTAAACCTAGAAGGTTTCTGTGTAAATTTATGAGAATGGGGCACGCTAAGAAAGCTTACCTGCCACTCAGACTGGAAGGGGTGTTCTCGCGAGAAGCACTCCTGGATAGCGGCTCAGACGTGACTATCATGTCGGCCGAGCTGTTTGAGAGGCTACGGACCGCCGCTAACAGTGTTGGCAGAGTGATACCCCAGACAGAATGTGCTATAGAGTTGCGAGGACTCTCGGAAGTGGGAACAACCATGACAGCTATTGCCATGGTTCACATGCAGATTGGCGAGACGACAATTTACCATCCGGTACATGTGTCTACAGTGAACTCCATCCCATTTCTGGTCGGCCAAGATTTTATAAGTCGCTTTGAAGCGATTATAGATTATGGCAGTCAGACAATGTGGGCCACAGTGAGCAGTCCACTGCCATTCGTGGTACCTCCCCAAGGTCAGGACACTGACTGTCTAACAGCAGGTACCGCTGAGGTAAAAAAGGATTCCCCAACCGAGACCACAAACCCGGTAAGTGATCCTTCATATACAGGTGAGACGGAGGAGACTCAACAATTGGACCAGACTCTGGCCCATCCCGAGGATCTCCTCTGCGAGCTGACACCTTCGGCGCTCACTGAACACTACCTACCACCGGTAGAAGAAGGTGTGGAGATCCAAGAGTCCCACACCGATGACGCTGTACTGTCCTGTGGGACAGGTAATTCGGCATACAGCCAAGCTTTCAGTGAAGTCTTGGTTCAAGGACATCTGAGCCCACGTAGTGACAGTCTACAACACGCTGACAGTCACTTGGACTTCATTGTTACTGATTTTGAGGACCCCTCCTCAAACAAAAGGGGGGCAGACTCACACTTCCTACCACAGGTAGAGGACGGTGTAGAGGTCCATGGATCTCGCACCGAGAACGCTGTGCTGTCCTCTGGGACAGGTAATTCAGTTATCATCCAAGTTTTCAATGAAACCTTGGTTCAAGAGCATTTGAATCTAGAACTACTCAGCAATGACATAGTTCTTACAGACTCAAAGAGCACCTCTTCATTCATGAAGTGGGAAGACATACATCACAACGACAGAGACACGCCTGCGATGGCGCCGACTGTTGTGACACACCTGCATTACGCAGAAAGAGGTAAACGTACAGAGGTACGTTGGCCGAAACCTATAAGGTTCCTGTACAAGGCTCCCCATAAACTGCGCGAACAGCTTAAACTAAACAAAGGCATCCTAACTCGTGCCCATGGACGGACGTCCACACCCGTGCGCGTGGTCCCTCATGACCACAGGGGGGTGATGTTAGGCCATGCCCATGTCAAGGACAAAGATTTGTTAGTGGGCATGACCTTGTCCACTTTTAAGACACCTGTGTACTTTTGAACTGTCCAGTGATGACCTTTACTGACCTCTCAGTAAAGCAAGACATTTACTACAAAATCATTCATTAAGCTGTAATCTGATAAATATAGTCACCAAAAGAGACTATTTCTATCTTTGATTTTAGGCTGATGTGATCAAAAGAATAACATTTGTCATTTTCATGATGTGTGCTTTTAAGCTGTGTTATTCTTTAAGAGTTAAACTGTGTTCACTGCTGTGTTAAAGGGAAATCTCGGGTCACAGAGACCCGACTGTTTTGTTTAGAAATAAGAAGACAGTTTAATCCGTTGTTTTTCATGAACAAGGCTCCAGCTTTCTCTGTCTGTTCCTAAACATTTCCCTCTGCTGCTGGCTGTAACCTTGGGTCCTGATAAGACAAGTGAACTCCTCGACTGGTCCTTCCTTAAGTACTAGTCCTAAGTTTTGCTGACACACTTGAGAGTCGGCAAGAGTCCGAGAGAGTTGCTGGGAACTTCCAAGAGATGTGAACTTTCCCAAGAGCTGGACACGTGTGGTCAAGAGCTAACGACCTTCGTCTTCAGCTAAGGACTGATGACTTGCTGTTATGAGTCCACTTCGAACAAGCGTAAGATCAAGACCTTTGTTTATTCCTTCTTGGAATAAGTTTATCTTGAAGTCAGAGGCCTGAAGCTGACATATTCTCCGATGACCAAGCAAAACCAGGAGACGTTGGAAACGTAAAACCAGAACCTTGCTTGAAGGTATCGTACTGGTCCCCACAAGGATCCGTGCATCTGAAAGGCTACAAGGTCACCTCTTACCGGGCGGTCGTCAAAAGGTAAAGAGCTGTTTACAAAACGTACCTGGATTTTAGCAGAAGTCGGAGGAGAAGTGTCACTCTGGTATCATGCTCATGATAATTTCTTCTTAAATCTTTCCTCCTACTCTTTCCCTCTCAATCTAAGCTGGAAACTATATTTAAGCTGAAGAGCCCACAGACTAAATATGTTAACATCCAATATTTATGTCTGTTGTGTTGAATTTAAGTGTGCTGACGTTTTAAATTGAAAGAAAGTGAAATCATGTCAATCAAGTGTAATGGTGTTAATTTAGTTGATTTATTTTAAATAAATGATAGTGTCTCTTTGACATATCAAACTAAGTTAACGTCTTTGTCACTTAATGGCTCTGTTTATTTATCCATCATAAAGATCACAGAAATATTGGGTAAACTGAAAAAGAACAGAATCCGTGAATTTACTATTCAATCTGAATAAGTAAATTAATTAAGGTAAAGAGGTCAGTATTAATATTGACCTCCTCATAACCCCTTACATCTGGTGGCCTCGTACGTGGTTCTGAAAGTTTATTGATATCTGTGGTCTCAGTCATGAACTGTAACGTCATGTTTGCATATTGGGATCCAAGTTTTAGACTCTAACAGATTAATTATTTTGGCTGGAAAAGTGTTCAGAACGATTGCAGGACTGCAGTTAATGACATTTGAAGCTGAAATTGTTATTTGTTCAACTTTTGAAACGCTATAAGTAGTTTGGTGGGGATCTGTCTCGCTGTGTGGGAAGTGTCTGGTGGTTCTGATAAGGACCCGGTCCAGATTACGTTGCACAAGCTGAGGCAATCTCACTGCATAATGACCGCCGAGTCAAAAGCCTGAAAGCTACTTTAACATCTACAAGATTGCTGTGTGTGGTATTTTTGCAAGTTAGAGCAGGTCGAAAAAGCATATTACTGTTAGAACGTGTCGGCTGGGTTCTGTCAGACCCGTTTCCTGCTCCATTGAAAAGTGGACCGGAACCGACCTTGAAGTGGCTCCGAGCGAGTCCGTGTTTGTTCTGCAGCTGAAGTGCTGGGTTACTGAATGTAGCTAAGTCGTGCCTGTTTTAAATGTGATTGCCACGTTTCAGAATTTTGGGAAGTTAGTTTGAAGCGTTTGAGTTGATTACGAGTCTATAAAGTTGCGTTTTGTTGTGCTAAGCTAACGTTACATGGACGTGTCCTACACGTTGTTTATGAGCTGTGATTGGATGAACGAGAGCTGTGAGCTGTCAATCACTCGTGGCGAACGCTGATTCGCTGTAGTGGGAACGCACGCCGTTGCGACCAACCCACTTTGTCGTCATTTCCGGTACTACATTGGTCAAAGGTAAGAAAACTACATTTACCATGAATGCTTGGAATGAACTACAAACGCTGTGATTGATTGGTTGACGTCACGTATCTGTGTAGCGAGCTCCGCCTCGCTCAGCACAGCAGAGCTGGTGACGCGCTGCGTCGACCCGCCTATTTGTGTCGTCATTTCCAGGTGCACTTTGGGTGACGAGCAGTTTCACTCAACACAAGACAAACGGAGATTTCACTAAAAGTTTAAAAACTCATTTAAAGCCATCTAAACTGTCTAACAACATATATTTGTCTCTGACAAGACCGCAGTTCGAGCGTTTATCACGAACACACTAGAAACTAACTCTGAAAAGGTTGTTTTTAGTTTAAATACTGAATAAACAAATTCAGTCTCCACGTGATAAATTTAAGACTCCAAGCTGCCCCCTGTTGGTTAAAAGACGTTGACAGATGAGCTTTCTCAAAAACATCATAAAAAAGTCAGCATTTTTATGGTAAATTACCAGCTTTTAAAATTGTTCTGTACGCAAACAAAAACTCCTGTTTATTCTAAATACAAATTGTAGAATAACAGAGGTACAGACAAACAATTTATGCTCATTTTAAATACTGAAGAGATTTAAAATAACACTCAAAAGGGAATTTTTATTTGATTTTCAAATTAAATTAAAAAAAAAAATGATGGAGAACAGAAATTCCACATTGAGCTCTTCACATCTCTGAATTTTAAACAGAATTGGTGTGCACAACTGCACACTTTTAGTTAAAAATGGCATTTTTAACGTTTTTCTGTGTAAAATTAATGACTCCAGTTTATTTTAAATAAAAAGTTTAAAATAACAAACAAAAAGCATCTGCTGACTTGATTTTCACAAAAATCAAAACAAAGATAGCAGAACAAATTTGAGGATGTCAAATGACAACAAATTAATAAAATAACATCTGTAATGTTATGTTGAGCATACAAAAACTCCAGTTTATTTTAAATAAAAAAATATTTAAAATAACAAACAAGAAATCCTATTTTCACTCCTGATAACTGTCAAAATACAGCAAAAACAGTTTAGCCAAACTGCAATACATCTTTTTAAGGCATGATGGAGCAGCTTCCTGGGAACATTTTAGTGTGAATATTGCATTTATTTCAAATCTTTTAAAAAGTTGTTTGAGTAAGTAAAACGAAAATCATGCTTGTGTTAGTTAGTAACTGTTGTTAAAAAATAAGTTATATATAAAGTTAACACTGCTTGCATTTAACTTTTACAATTCATTTAAGGGTAAACCCTGAAAGAAGGTACCTATGAATAGAAATACTTATTACACGGTGAAACACTTAAACCACACAGCTGGTTAGTTTGATTGACTCAGTGCTACATTAAAAGTGAAGATGTATCTGCACACATTAAAATACGAACTGTCTTATTGATTTTCACAAACAATCAAAACAAAGATGGAAGTTCAAGAAGGTGCGCGTCCAAGGTTCATACAGTATGTGCCTCTAGAAGACTCATACATCAAAGGATCCCAAGAGGAACCCCGAAGCCGAGGACCTGCTCCCCCTGCACCTCGCACAGAGAAAAAATCTTTCTCATTGTGTGGTGACTACTTAGCTGCACGAGATGTCTTGCAGAGAAAAGATGAACATCCATTGCATTTCTTTGACAGAATTTTCAAGGCGTATGCAGGTGACATAAAGGAACCAGGCCTGGAAGAGCAGACGCTTTTCAAATCTGTTTTCAGAAATAATCTAATCTCTGATATTAGATTCAAGTTGCCATTGTACACCTGGTGTGAATTAGAAGTAACATCTTTGGATGAAATAAAACGGGGTGTTGTAAAGGTTTTTTACGCTAATATGCAAGGCAAGGCTGAAGCTTTCAAGCTGCTCGAAGCAAAGCTTGAATTGATAAGGAAGAAGAGCAAACGAGAAAGAGAAGAACTTCTCAAAAAAGGCCTTGAGTTACAACGTCAGTTTAGAAAAAAAGCCTTGAAACAGTGTGCTGTAACTGCGGCTGAGGCTCACATGCGAAGCAAAACACCCTCTGAGGTGTACCCAGGTCAAAAGGTCGTATCCCAGTCGCTAAAAATAGAAGAGGTTCTCTCTCCTATGGAAAGCGAGAATAAACACTGTCGTATCAAAGGCCCTCTGACCTCAGAGGAGATGGAGAACATACGTCAGTTGTTAGAAGAGTTGGATAATGCACGCAAGCATAAACAAGATTTTCAAACTGACATACACCGAAATGTTGGTACCAGTTGGAACAGTGACTCAAAATGGTTTAAAGGGAGCCCCGCCCCTGAAGCACCTCAGATTGAAAAATCTGAGACAAGCAACGAACCACAAAAGGTAGGTGTTCACTCTCTAAGAGACCCACAACGGTTCAGATCGAACCAGATGGGTGAAAACCAAGGTCAATCGGTGGGTGGACTTCAAAAGAAATTGAAGGATGAGGACCTATACTCATGTAACTATGCGTGGTCCCAACAGACACCCCCGAGCCTTGGAACTGCACCTCCCGCGCCTCGAACAGAACAGTTCAAGACAGGCAAAGAGTCACGAATGTCCCGGAATAATGGCCCAACACCTCTATGCTCGGAAGAGACAGAGGAAGTAAGTAGTTTGTCAGTAGATTTGAATGTTACTGTGCTTGACCAACCTGATACAATGAGTGGCGTTATCATTGATAATGACACTATCAACATTGACCAACCTGGAGCGATGTGTAGCACTGTCTTTCACAAAGACTCAGAGCACACAAATAACTCAGCGCACACTACTACCAACATTGCCATGGATGTTGACAGCAAACCAATTGCTGACACACAACAACATCCTGAAGGTCATGATGCTGACAGCCAACAAGATGCTGACAGTAAACAAGATTACACAGACAGAGTCACACGTGAACAGAAACGTGGGCCAAGACCTGTGAGGTTTCTGTGTAACTTTATACAAAGGGGGGTGGCTAAGAAAGCTTACCTGCCTATCACACTGGAAGGTGTCCTTGAGCGTGAAGCCCTCCTGGATGGCAGTTCTGATATAACTATTATGTCGGCCAAGCTGTTCGAGGAGCTGAGGACCGCCGCTAACGGTGTTGACAGGCAAATACCCTTTGAGAAATGTGCTATTGAGCTACAGGGTCTCGCAGAGACGAGAACAACCCTAACAGCTATGGCTATGGTTCACATGCAGATTGGCGAAATGACACTACGCCACCCGGTGTACGTGTCTAAACTTGACTCATTCCCATTTTTGGTTGGCCAAGATTTTATAAACCGCTTCAACGCGATTATAGATTATGGTCGACGGAAAATGTGGAGCACAGTGAGAAAACCCCTGCCAATAAAAGTGCTTCCTAGTTGCGATACAGACTGCCTAACCGCAGGTACCGCAGAGGACACAAGGGACTGCTCATCCGAGGACGAGAGCCCGGTAAGTGAACCTTCAACTACAGGTGAGACAGAAGAGACCCAAAAGTTGGACCAAACTCTGGCCCAACAAGAGAACCTCCTCTGTGAGCTGACACATTCAGCACTCCCTGACCACTGCCTACCACAGGTAGTGAAAGGTGTTGAGATCCAAGGATCCCACACCGAAGACGCTGTACTGTCCTCTGGGACAGGTAATTCGGCAATCAACCAAGCTTTCAATGAAACCTTGGTTCAAGGGCATCTGAGTCCAGAAAATGACAGTCAACCAAACGCTGACAGTCACTTGGACATCATTGTTGCAGATTACGAGGACCCCTCATCAGACATGAAGGGGGCAAACTCACATTACCTACCACAGGTAGAGAAAGGTGTGGAGATCCAAGGACCCCACACCGAGGTTGCTGTACTGTCCCCTGGGACAGGTAAATCGGCTATCAGCCAAGCTTTCGATGAAACCTTGGTTCAGGGACATTTGTGTCTAGAACTAGTCAGAAATGACATAGTTTTTACAGACTCAAAGAGCCTCTCTTCAGTCAAGAAGTGGGAAGACACACACAACGACAGTGACCCGTCGCAGTCTGTACAATCAGACACACCTGCGACTGCGCCGACAGTTGTGACACACCTGAATTACACGGAAAGAGGTAAACGTAAGAAGATACGTTGGCCAAATCCTAAACGATTCCTGTGTACCGTCTTCTCTCAGCTGCGCGAACAGCTTAAACTAAACGGTGGCATCCTAACTTGTGCCCATGGACGGACGTCCTCACCTGTGTTCGTGGTCCCCCATGACCAAAGGGGGGTGATGTTAGGCCATGCCAAAGACAAAGATTTGAATGTACACCTCAGAAACACTTTTGTTTTCGCCCAGAAAAACCTGGAAAGATCTGCTGAAGGACGTAAGGCGTACTATGACCAAAAGGCCTCTCACAATGAACTCCAAGTGGGAGACAGAGTCTGGTACTATACGTTCGCCCCAGCAACCGGGAAAGGAGGGTCCGAGACCGGAACTCTCGCCCGCAAACTAATGCCCAGGTGGACTGGACCTCATCTGATAACAGACAAAGTGTCCTCAGTCGTCTACGAAATCAAAATCAGCAAAGGCCGCAAAGAGCCAATTGCTAAATGGGTACATCGAAATCAGATCAAACCTTACAAGGCGTTCAATGACTCCACAAAAGACAAAGATCTCACAAACTCACCGACTTCATGGGATAATAAGGTCGTCCAAACACAAGTTAGTAAATAAACTAATCAGGTTTAAACTACCATATTTCCCACCCTATAAGTCGCATTGTCCAATTTGAACTTAGAAACGCTAAGCCTAAAACCCACAACAAAAAACTAACCTTAACAACCGTTTAAATCCACGAGATTTAATTTGACCTCGGTCATAAAGTTGAGACCTGTTTTTCTTGTGTGTTGCACTTTGGAATCTGACGACAAGAGTGTGTCGAAGCAGTGAAACGTTGTTTCCTTGTTGTTTAGTCATTACTGTTGTCATTAGTTGAGATATTGTTTGGTTCTGAACACTCCCAGCCAAAAAGGTTTTGTATTAACATTGGTTAATGAATGATATGGATTTAACTATGCCAACATGCAGTTCGTTTTGTTAAATCTCAATCGTCGAAGAGTCAATGTAGTTTAAAGCTACTCAAGGTACAATAAACTACACTGGTCTCATAATTTCTAAATTGAACCGATTCGATCGTTTCTATTCTAGATTACCTATTCATTTTGATGAGTCTCGCCATAGACTTCAAAATTTATTAGGAATACCAAATCCTACGTCGTTCGTCTAAAAGACAACAGACATTTAGATCAAACTATATTTCATTTTTATTTTAGTTTAACCTAAACTAAGTAATGAATGGAGGAATAGTTTGGAATTAGAGGCCTTCGTTACAGAAGCCCTCCAAAATTTTATAGGTACAGATCCCTATATCTAATTTTACAGAATTGATCCACCCCTTAATTGGTAATTGTAGCTGATCTAAACCATGATAGCTTACATACCAGGTGCATATAGGTAAGGCTTAATGTAAAATCCCAATCATAAGCCCACCTAAAAAACCACATAATTGCATGACACATAGAACCAGAGTGGCACTGACTGGAAACCAACCAGCCAACAACCTTCGATGTGGGGACCTGCAGCTCCAACGCTTGGTCTTCAACCTTCATCCAAGGGCCGCCTCCTCTGCGTCAATCGAGGGATCCCCTCTACATGCTGATTATAAAAACAATTGTTGCTGATAAATCAACAAAACTAATCGATATGGAATTACTGCTGTGGAATTACCGCTGTGGATTATAAGACTTTGCTTTCCAAAGGATCACAGACTTTGTTTTCCAAGAGTTAACAGACTCAGTTTTCCAAAGGATTAAAAGCTTTTCGCAATGGGATTACCTCCGAACAGTATGGAATTTCCAAAAACTTTATGGGATTATAATTTTTGATTTTTCTTTTCCACTTGCTGGATTACTTCAAGATCAAAGACAGTTCAAGGTTTCCTTTCGTGTTGGACCCCATCCCCAAGGACTGGCGATGGCTTCCAAAAGGGGGGAGATGTAATGGACCTACCCAGGGTCAAATTAAGGTTTTTGAACTGTCCAGTGATGACCTTTACTGACCACTCAGTAAAGCAAGACATTTACTACAAAATCATTCATTTAGCTGTAATCTGATAAATATAGTCACCAAAAGAGACTATTTCTATCTTTGATTTTATTCTGATGTGATCAAAAGAATAACTTTTGTCATTTTCATGATGTGTGCTTTTAAGCTGTGTTATTCTGTGAGAGTTAAACTGTG
>JBBPBX010059885.1:0-18938 GCA_038048925.1 Garcialebias charrua
GACACATCTCTAACCTGAAAGAAACAATAGAGTAATGGTTCAAAAAACATGCAAAAGCAGGTCAAAACTGGTTCATTATACTAACTTCTTTAAGAACCTGCTACTGTTTTTTTTAATCATCTACAGTGAAAAGGCTATTTTTCTCCATTGTGTCTGAGTGTGTTTGTCAAACATATACAGTATATATCATAAGCCACTGGACTGATTGAACTCACACTCAAAAACAAATCATTGCATGTGTATCTACAAATTATTAACTTGTTTAACACTTTGGTCACAACAGCTATATGAACTTAACCAACACAAAAACTCAGTAAATGTTACAGATATTAAGCTCAAATCTGATGTGATAGTAGCTGCAAGTTATTCACAATACTGTAATCAGAATGTTCACAGTTCATACAAGGTCTTCCAATATCATGAGTGTGTGCGTAATATAATTTTCAATATTTAAAATTAAACCCTGGCATGAAAGAGGGTGAACGATATGTATTTCTTCAATGAATGATAAATATTTAATTTATAAAAGATGAAAAAAATTGGGGATGAAAAATCTAACACAGAAATAGCTATCAGTTTATAATATTCCTACAACAATGTTTCCTGTCTTTTGTCCCTTATTCATGTCAAGAAGATGTTGCCACAGGAAATGGTAAAAGCTGACATAACAATATATAAGGACAAGCAGTATACAAGTACAATTAGCTCTTACATGACTTACCTCAAAAGTTTTATTGAAGTCATTGAACAAGAAGTATCGGACTTGTCCTCCAGGTCCAAAGTCCGGGTCCTGAGCCTGAACCAATGCAATTACAACTCCTGGTGGCAAGTCCTCTGGCACCCGTGTGCTGTAACTGCTAGGCATGAAAACTGGAGGGCAATCATTGACGTCTTCCATAATAATATTTAGAGTAGTGACTGATGACCGTTGAGTGCTCTTTTCAGCCTTGTCTCTCACTTCAATCATCATGACGAACACTGGGATTGTTTCTCTGTCTAGCTGGCTGGCAACAAAAACAATTCCAGTCTCACTGTCAATACCAAACTGAGGGATGCTGGTCAGCAGTGTAAAATAGAGCTGTCCATTCTGGCCCATGTCTTTGTCAAAGGCAGTAATTGTAATTACTTCCATTCCGATGGCTGCTTGTTCTGAAACAACAACAGAGTAGTTATCTTGATAGAACTGGGGATTGTTGTCATTTGCATCTTCTATAATCACCGTCAGAATTCTCCAGTTTGACATTTGTGGAATGCCCTGATCGTAGATGGTGACATTAAGGAAGTAACGGTCCACTCGCTCACGGTCAAGTGGCTGCAGTACTGTTATCAGCCCACTCTCCATGTCAATGTTGAAACTGTTGTCTTTGTTTCCGTCATAAATGGAAAAGAGAACGCGTCCATTAAAACCTACGTCACCATCTCGTGCTCGTACTTGAAACACACTGCCTCCAGCATTCAAGTCTTCTCTCACAAGAATGCTCATAGGCAAGGCCTCAAACTGTGGGGCTTGTTTGTTTGTAGAGAAAATATCAATATATCTCTCAGTTGATTTTGGCCTTGCCATTGCTGATGCTTTCATGAGCATTATTTCTGCCAACAACTGGGCTACCCTGGTCTCTTTACAGGTCAACCCACTGGGGGGTATCCTGCTTCTCACTACTGATATGTTTACATATATAGGATCAGAGAACAGCTCTCCATCTGTTGCAACCACTTTCAGGTTGAATATCCCACTTTTTGAACTCTCTGCTTCAAAAGATCTCTTCAAAGCCAAAGCCCCGGAGTCTGGATTTAAGTGAAAATTGTCTAATTCGTTCCCAGACAGTATTTTGTACCTCACCATGCCCAGCTCATCCATGTCTATAGCTGACAAGGTAACAATGGTCTTGTTGATGGGAAAATTGCGACTTATCATTCCTCTGCAAGAAATCTTTTCAAAAACAGGTCGATTGTCATTGGTGTTTATCACACGAATGGTAACATTGACCTCACTCTCCCTTCTGTAGGGTAAACCCCAGTCCGAGGCTCGTACTGCAAATGTATAAACATCTTCTGTTGACTCAAAGTCTAGATCTTTTGTGATCCTTAGCTCTCCAGTGTTTTGATCGATGCTAAACGGAAGAGATTTCTCACCATTGATTGTGTGAGTTACATAACCATTCTCACGTTTGTCAATATCCACAGCAGATATTACAAGAATAACAGTACCTATAGGTAAGCTCTCGTTAATTGCAGTTTGATAGGATGGCTGACGAAACACTGGAGAATTGTCATTTGCATCTTCTATAGTAATCTGGACTTTTGCGCGCTGCTGACTGATGCAATCAACTACCTCTGCCTCTATGAAATCCTGTGATATCTTTGTTAGCTGCCTTGTGGTGACAATAACACCAGTCAAAGGGTTTATATCAAAGTGCATTGGATCTGAGAGGCTGCTGAAGCTGTAATTGACAAGCAGAGGAGCTGGGGATAGTTTTACCACTTCTACAATAGTGCACGGGGGAGCTATTTCTTTCAGCTTGACTACATAAACATTTTTTTCAAATTTTGCCTGCACAAAGTTTTGCCCTGTAACCACCAGCTGAACAACTTGGGTGTTAGAAAACTTGGGAGGTATACCTCTGTCTTTGGCCTGGAAGGTTAAGTTGCAGCCATAGGGGTAAGTATCCAAGTTGACCTTTTCTAGTGTTCTAACTCTATATTCATTTCCAAAAGCTGATCTCTCAACCACAAACTGTTCATTAGGGTCACCATCAATAATGGACAACCACTCTATATCCCCAGACAGTCCCTCGTCGTTGTCCTCAACAGTCACTATAGCATAGACCGGGTCTCTGTCTGTCAATGATGGAACAACAGCGACAGCACTGAGAACAGGAGCAAACTCATTAACCCGAGCCACAGTTAATACCAGTCTGGCAGTGCTGCTGATACCATTATTCCCATACAGTTTCATCCCTCTGTCGATAACCTGCACCTCCAGCTCAAATCTTTCTTTTTTGTCTATCTTGGGTTGGCCTGTCAGGGTGATGACCCCACTTGTTGGATGAACAGCAAAGAGCTCTATCTGGTTCTTGAAGAAGTAGTAGAATTCTCCGTTGGAGCCAATGTCTGCATCTGTGGCTGTTACACGTCCTATACTGGTGCCCAGGGGAGCATTTTCAGAAACAACAAATGAATAGAAGGTTGGGGAAAATAATGGTCGGAGGTCATTAGTATCCAAAACCTTGATATAAATGGTGGTTAAGGCCTCTAGGCCTTCATGGGCTGAGGCCTTAACAGTCAGTGTATAATTGTCCTGTACCTCCCGATTCAGTGTGGCACCACTGCCTCTATTTATACATATACGGAGGAAACAAAAATCTCCCATTTCAAACTCCTCAGTTTGGAAGATTCCTTCACTGTCTCCAGACTCAATTGAGTATTTTACATCTAAAGGCCAAGATGGCACAAAAGTGACACCCATCCTGACCTCACTTCTGATGTAAGTTCGTGCAGCGGCGTTCTCAAAGACTGAAGCATTATAGAGCGGCTGAGTGAAGAGCAGCAAGGCTCGCTCTGTCCTCGGTGTGGCTTGAGTTAAAGGAAAATGAAGTAAGACGTATAAAATAACAGTTAAAAAGGGGGGAAATCTAGGTAAAAACAGCATATTTCCACACAGATTAGGCGTCATCAATATTCCATCATCCAGTAATCCTGTATGAAAAAAAATGACAAGAGAGACAGACATCAGTTCATCAGTTGTTACAGACATTTGCTCAAAGAATTGGAACAGTAACTCTGGGACAAAAGTTATGGGACATGTACACAAAATCCCTATGAAAGCATCCCCAGTGCGTTGGATTCAAACATTAAATAATGCAGCCAAACAAATAAAATAACTTTAAACACCCCACATTTTAATGCTGATGTGTCTCAGAGAAAAATAGCACGTCTTCTGAAAAAAAAAAAAAAGATCCTATATTTATTTATTTTTTTGCCAAAGATTTCAGGATTTGAAATGTTCTAAAAATATGTTTTGTAACAAATACCTGTGCCTATTAAAAATAGTTGGAAGAAAAAAACCTTTTTGGAGTAGCTTTTTTTTTTTTTTTTTACACAAACATTGTGATCATTTTCACCGTTTTATCTTTAGAAAGCAGATATAATTATTGTACAAGTGAAAACAATAAGTAATTAAACAGACGTGATGAAATACAAGACAATATCTTCTTTCTTCTTCTTCTTTCGGCTTTTCCCTTTTCAGGGGTCGCCACAGCGAGTCATCCTCCTCCACCTCACTCTGTCCTCTGCATCCTCTGTCCTCACTCCAACTACCTTCATGTCCTCTCTAACTGCATCCATATATCTCCTCTTTGGCCTCCCTCTTTGTCTTTTTCCTGGCAGCTGCATTTCTAACATCCTTCTACCAATATACCCACTGTCCCTCCTCTGGACATGTCCAAACCATCTCAGTCTGGCCTCCCTAACTTTATCTCCCAGTTGTTCAACATGTGCTGTACCTCTGATTATCTCATTCCTGATCTTATCCATCCTTGTCACTCCTAAGGAGAACCTCAGCATCTTCATTTCTGCTACTTCCAGTTCTTTCTCCTGTCTTTTTGTCAATGCCACTGTCTCCAGACCATACAACATAGCTGGTCTCACCACTGTCTTGTAAACTTTTCCTTTGACCTTTGCTGACACCTTTTTGTCACAAATCACTCCTGAAACTTTTCTCCATCCGCTCCATCCTGCCTGGACTCTCTTTTTCACCTCTTTACCACATTCCCCATTTTCCTGGACAGTGGACCCCAAGTACTTGAAGTCCTGCACCTTTGTGACCTCTGCTCCTTGTAGCCTCACTGTTCCACTGGCCTCCCTCTCATTCACACACATGTACTCTGTCTTACTACGACTGACTTTCATTCCTCTTCTTTCAAGAGCATACCTCCACCTCTCCAAGTTCTCTTCCACTTGTTCCCTGTTCTCACCACAGATCACAATGTCATCTGCAAACATCATAGTCCATGGGGATTCCTGCCTGACCTCATCTGTTAGTCGGTCCATCACCAGAGCAAACAAGAAGGGGCTCAGAGCCGATCCTTGATGCAATCCCACCTCCACCTTGAAGCTATCTGTCACTCCCACAGCACATCTCACCACTGTCCTGCTGTCCTCATACATGTCCTGTACCAGTCTAACATACTTTTCTGCCACTCCAGATTTCCTCATGCAATACCACACCTCTTCTCTTGGTACCCTGTCATATGCTTTTTCTAAATCCACAAACACACAATGGAGTTCTTTCTGACCCTCTCTGTACTTCTCTATCAACATCCTCAAAGCAAAGATGGCATCTGTGGTGCTCTTTCTTGGCATGAAACCATACTGCTGCTCACAGATAGTCACCTCTTGTCTAAGCCTTCCTTCCACAACTCTCTCCCAGATCTTCATCGTGTGGCTCATCAACTTAATTCCCCTGTAGTTGCTACAACTCTGTACATCACCCTTGTTCTTAAAAATGGGAACCAGCACACTTCTTCTCCATTCTTCAGGCATTTTCTCACCCTCAAATATTCCATTAAATATTTGAGTCAAAAACCTCACTGCCATCTCTCCAAGACATTTCCAAACCTCCACTGGTATGTCATCAGGTCCTACTGCCTTCCCCTTCTTCATTCTTTTCAGAGCTTTCCGGACTTCACCCTCACTAATCTTTCCCACTTCCTGGTCCACAGTTTCTATTACCTCCACTCTTCTTTCTCTTTCATTCTCTTCATTCATTAGCTCCTCAAAGTAATAATAATAATAATAATAATAATAATAATAAGTAAAGTAAATACAAGACAATATAAAGCACATGATTCAAATGTGTTTGCATAAATACTGTACAGGAATTCTCATGCGTGATAAAGGAGCATCCTTTTTTAGATAAGCACTCTGCATTGTGGACACATTGATGACATTGATCATCATCAGCACCAAATGAGCTGTCACAGTTCAGCACCCATCATCACCATCAGAGGATCTGATCACTAATGCGGCTCAGATGGAGCTCGCCACCATGACAATTTTGCGAATTTGTTTCAGTTTCAAGAAACCTCCTGCCACTTCTCTGTGAAAAAAAAAATCTCATTTCCACAAAGTGTCCTACCTTTAGATGAAATAGATGCCATCAGTGAATGTGAGTCCTTTTCCGTTCTATTTACTTAAGGCAATTAAAAAAATGGGGAAAATGCAAAACAACCGAGCGCCAGAAAAACAAAACAAAACAAAACATCTAAATATCCTAACAAGCAGTTGACAATAGACTGCAGAAAGGTCTATTTACAGTAGTAAACTCATAAGTGACCTCAAAGAGATTCTACGTTTGCTGCAAGGTAATGGTCCGTAACAGACGTGCTGCTGTGAGGAAGGTGCAAGTTTTTACAGCGGCCAGCATCAGTGAGCGGGACAACGATCACTGGATGGAGGCGGAGCTCCGATCTTTGCCGAGTGTAGCTGACGTCATCACCCGGAAGTGCAAGTGGAATGTTCGGGCACTAGCTCAGCCGCAACCCTTCAACCGCGCTGTGTCTCACAAGTCCAGTCACCGTTTACTTTTCTACGTCCACCATTATGTCTGTTTTATGTTATAATAAGGGATGCGGACAGCGGTTTGATCCTGAGAACAATCCGGACGGTAAGTCTGAGTTTTAGTGAACTTAAATATGAAGGTTGTCGGAATATTAGCAAGCTAACGTCTCTGATCATCTGGAAACTTCTACGGGCCTCGTAGGTTTCATCGAGCTAACCTGATGTTAACTGTCTGGTCTTAATTCATTAACGCTGCTGCGTTTGATAGCTCGTACTTTAAACGTAATACGTGAGCGTTTTGTGTTTTAATGTAATTTTGTTAGCATGTTAGCGTTATTCTTGGTGAACACAACTGTGGACTCGATATCCTACTGAAAGTTTAATGAACACACTGTGGATCTGGTCTATTATACATTTTTTATTTAAAAATACATGATAGATGTGCAATATGATGTGCAAAGGTGCAGCAACATAGTTGTTTTAAAAATTTTAAAGGGGACCATACATGCAAAATTCACTTTTTAATGTTTTTTTACTAAACTTTGGGTATTTACTTCATAAAAAAACAGTCCTTGTGCCAAAAAAATGCACCCAGTGGTTTATTTACTCTAAGTAGATTTATTTATTTTTGATAAATACACCAGGATTCACACTTCCTGCATTTATTGACGTCACAAGCCGCCAGCCAATCAGATCAAACCTGAGTCCAGCCCCTCACCTAGCAACCCCTGGTTAGGCTCAACCCACTTCTGTATTAAACACATGACTGTTGTTTTTCATGATTTCATCTCATCTTTTGTTTATATGTTCTTAATTTCATGTGTACAGCACTTTGTTGCAGCTGTGTTTTTTTAAATGGCTTTATAAATAAAGTATAATTGTTATTTTTATGTTTTAGTTCAATTTTTAGTGTATTTGCGATCGCTGCCAACGCGCAGCCGGCAAAAATTAAACGAGCGGACCACAGGCGGAAGGACCGGGTTCGACGGGACCCTCTTCCGGCGCGATGGAGCGGAGCTTCAACTGTACAGCCTTGCAGCAGCCTCGCAGCAGGCTCGCAGCAAGAGGACCTTCTCCTTACAGATTAATTTACGGGAGACACTTGGTGAACTTTGTGTTGTCTTCACTGGAACAGCGATAACTCCCAAAATCTCATCGCGTGCAACGAGCGGAGCTGGCGAAAACCGGAAGAGGAACAAGCTAACATTAGCTTCGGATTCGGGTGGTCTAATGCTAAAAGGAGCAGCAAACTGCGGCGCGCTCAGACGGGTTTCGGTAAGTTATCTTAAGCTAACACTAACAGTAAGTCAAATGAGTAATAAAAAAAGAGCTAATTTTAAAACAACAACACATTACAGATACTGGCTGTTACAGAGGGCGTGAACAGATCGTTGAAGGGCGTGGACTTCAAGAAACCGGTCGTTCAAAACGAAAGTTAAAAATGGCAGAATTAAAAAGGGTATAATTGATTATCTAATAATTATTTTGTGCATTAAATTGAAGGAATAGGGTCTGGATATCCCACAGAAATACCATAAAAATTTAAAAAATACATCTGAGGTCCCCTTTAAAACAACTATAATAATAATAATAATAATAAACTTTATTTGTATAGCACCTTCCGACAATGCCTTGCATTGACCAAGGTGCTTAACAGGACAGAAAATATAAAACCGGTACAATAAATCAGTGAAAATAAGATAAAAGCAACAGCGATAAAAGGAGGCAATGGAAATAAAAATGCTACATACTAAAATGCCAAAAGTAATAAAAGTTGCACACTGAAAGCTTTTTTGAACAAGTGGGTCTTCAGTCTGGTCTTCAACTACTGTATGTTGCTGCACTTTTGCACATCAAAAAAGTAAGTGAAAAAACAACTGTAAATGACTTTTCACCAACTCAATACTGTACAGTACCGTATGAGAGACAGCAAGCTCAATTTGTGGACCGTATGTCCCTTGTGTGGATGATTAATACAAACGGATTCCAAAAAAGTTGGGACACTAAACAAATTGTGAATAAAACCTGAATGCAATGATGTGGAGGTGCCAACATCTAATATTTTATTCAGAATAGAACAAATCAAAAGTTTAAACTGAGAGAATGTATAATTTTAAGGGGAAAATATGTTGTTTCAAAATTTCATGGTGTCAACAAATCCCAAAAAAGTTGGAACAAGTCCATTTTTACCACTGTGTGGCATCCCCCCTTCTTCTTACAACACTCAACAGACGTCTGGGGACAGAGGAGACCAGTTTCTCAAGTTTAGAAATAGGAATGCTCTCACATTCATGTCTAATACAGGCCTCTAACTGTTCAATCTTGGGCCTTCTTTGTTGCACCTTCCTCTTTATGATGCACCAAATGTTCTCTATAGGTGAAAGATCTGGACTGCAGGCTGGACATTTCAGTACTGGATCCTTCTCCTACGTAGCCATGATGTTGTGATTGCTGCAGAATGTGGTCTGGCATTATCTTGTTGAAAAATGCAGGGTCTTCCCTGAAAGAGATGACGTCTAGATGGGAGCATATGTTGTTCCAGAACAGGGGTAGGGAACCTGTTTGGCTGAGAGAGCCATAAACGCTGCATATTTTAAAATGTAATTCCGTGAGAGCCATACAATATTTTTAAAACTAAATGCAAGTAAATGTGTAAGCCCAACACTTTAAAATACAATAAGTCTCTGGAATATTTTTTAATATATATGCTGTTGTTAACGGTGATAAAGTATTTCTTACCATTAATGTGACTTCTGGTGCTGCATGGTTTTTCTGATGGCTTTGTAGTCTGGTTGATATGTAGTGAGGTTAAGCTTCATGCAGGTGTTGAGACTTCCATCCATTAAACGTGATCGTAGGTTGGTCTTAATGTTCTTTAGATGTGAGAAAGACTGCTCACATGCATATGTAGTGCCAAACATTGTTAGTACAGCAATACTCACACGCTACAGTGTGTGGTATGTGACAGGAAGCGGACTGGTCTGTGCGGCAATTGCGCAGATTTGACTTATGAAAGGGGCTACAACTGCTATAAGTTTGAGTGTAGAAGGTTATTTTCAAGGCTTTTTACTTTTAAACATTTGATTTCCTTATTTATTATTATAAGACAACCTTTATATGTGATACCTTTGTTTATTTTATGCTTTGGTTGAAATGTAATTGAACTGTCAAGGTGGAGATGATGTCTTCAGCTCACACAACAGACCCTCAGGAAGTCCTCAGTGGGCTGTTTTTTCGTTGAATTGTCATCCTCTGTCTTCCAGAACTCTACCGTAGTGTGTGGACTCACACCAGGAGCCAAGTTTAATTTACATTTTAATAGGATGGTGCTTTTTCACAACAGAAGAGTATATTATAATTACATTTAGTTATATCTAAGTGGTGTATCTATGACAGTGGCACGCCTCAGGCTGTACTGCATAGAAAGTGATTTATGTCCTATGATTTGTGGTCATGGTGCTTCTTATAAGAGTGCATAAAACTGCAGAGCATTTTACTGGAGGGAAATTCAAGAAATTGTATGTGGACCATAGGGAAACAAGAGTAGATTTCCATTTCCCAAATTTAATGAAATCTTTCTACACACTATCACGGATATTTTGCAGAGTAATTTTTGTGACTTTCTACCTCTTGTTCACCTATAAAGAGTATTTACATAAAAGCAATACATTTCAACATTTCTCAGTGAACTTTTAAATACCTAATTTTTATTATATGTATTTGAAAATTAGACATTTATGGAAAAATTACATTTCAGTTTACAATATATATGCATGCCCGTGTTTGCTTTTCATACTGATTACTGTATGTAGTAGGGATGCACCGATAAATCGGCCGGCCGATCGATCGGCTCCGATTTCCTTAATTTGGGGAGATCGGTGATCGGCCGATCTTTAAATGAGAAGCCGATTTTATCTACCGATTTTATCTGCCTCAGCAAAGGTTGGAAAATCCTGAAAATTTAGGGTGCATTTTGACCTTTTAACACCTGAAAATCGGTATCGGCCAAAATCGGAATCGGCAGGTCAGACTTTATAAAAATCGGTAATCGGTGATTGGCCAGAAAATTGAAATCGGTGCACCCCTAGTATGTAGGCCTGTCACAAAAACAAATTTTACTGGGCGAGTAATTGTCTCAGAAATTATTGTGATAAACAATGATATTGTTTGAAATTTGACAATAATTACTAATGTCAAATTTAAGAAGAGATATTGGTTAATTGTGTGTAGTACCTCTTTTGACCATTGGATCGCAGTATAAGACTATTTGAACTGAAGGATGAATAGTGAGGAAGCGAGCAGCGTGTCTCTTTAAGAAAATGGGAGGGAGGCCCCTTGACATCGGCTGTCTCTCATTTCTGATTTTTGGTTCTCAAAATGACAGACGTTCAGTGTGGTTTGAGCTTTTTAGCATAGCGTTTTTCACACAAAGCTTTTAATAAATAAAAAAATCAGTAAACAAGTTCTCAGCTTATTTTTTTTAGAGAAAACCAACTTTTTAGATGAGGGCATGGGTTTCAACTGTGAATTTTGGAGCTTCGACAAGACAGTTTTTTTCCCCGAGGTCGGCCTTTTAGCTTGGCTCATAGCTTCTTAGCTTAGCTACTTTTAACCATCCAAAAACGCAATTTTGGACAGTTAAAATTAAAATGTATTTAAAAGAGAAAGGGAGGGGTCATTGAAGAGCACCGGAGTTGAGCTTTTTGTCATCCAGTGTCTTAAGAAATGATAAAGCCGATAAATGAAAATGAGGTAGATAATTTTAATTTATCATGTGATTAATTGATTTATTGCTTATTGCGACATGCCTATCTGTATGTGCTAAAATTTAAACAATGGTGCTGGTTTTAATGTTCAGACAAGTTTTTACTGACACTGATGACATTAAACTTTTGGTATGGCCTGAAAATATTAATCAGTAAGAGAAATTGGCTAAATATTGAAATATTAATTGTTAAAATAAAATAGTAAACATTTTATAAAAAGCTACTCTTGTTTTTGGACATTTACTAAGATTCACAAATTTTCTTTTGTTTGGACCTATCATTGTCATTGCAACCTTGTTCTTGGTATGTCGGGGGGCAGGTCTGCTTTCTTGTTTGAACAGATGTACACTTTTTTTTTTTCTTCAAAGTAAAGGCAAGACATTTTTTAACAAATGTGTGGAATGGTGCATTTAAGTCTTTCTTGTCTTCATGGCATGGTCTGTTTAATAATAATAATAATAATAAATTCAATTTATACCGCACTTTTCATTAATAAAAATCTCAAAGTGCTACAACAATAAAAACAAGTGATAAAATCAAATAAAATCAATAATGGTATTAACTAAGATTAAAAACAGAATCATGTGGAGGCAGAATAGGCCTGCTTAAAAAATAAATAAATAAATAAATAAAACAAGTGATAAAATCAAGTAAAATCAATAATACTATCAACCAAGATCAAAGATAAAATCATGCGGGGGCAGAATAGGCTTGCTTAAAAAGAAAAGTCTTTAAACCGCTTTTAAAGTCAACCAGTGACTGTGGAGCTCTCAGGCAGTCAGGAAGGGAGTTCCATAGGCGGGGGGCAGCCACACAGAATGCCCTGTCTCCCATGGTCCTTAATTTGGTTCGTGGAATGTGAAGTAGATTACTGTTCTGTGATCGTAGAGACCGGGTGGATGAATATGGTGCAAGAATGTCCTTTAGATAGTCAGGTGAAGTTCCATGTAAGCATTGATGTGTAATGAGAGCAGTTTTGTATTGAATTCTGTAGGTGACAGGAAGCCAATGGAGGTTATGGAGAATGGGTGTAATATGTTCAAATTTACGAGCTCTCAATAAAATCCTTGCTGCACTGTTTTGAATATATTGAAGCTTCTGAAGATTTTTGCCAGGGATTCCAATAAACAGGGAGTTGCAGTAGTCGAGCCTGGAGGAGACAAAGGCATGGACGAGTTTCTCAGCATCAGAAAAAGTCAGAGATGGGCGAAGTCTGGAGATGTTTCGAAGATGGAAGAAGCAAGTTTTAAACAGTTTAGTCCTTGTGTAGTCTTACAAAACGTATTCTCTCCTTAACACAGACCCAGATGAAGAGGAAATAAAGAAAATAGGCTAATCCTTTAAAACTTTGTTACATACAATGATAATCTCATCTGTTGACCATTGCAACTCTCTTGTAACTTACCATTTGTTCAAAATGAGGCAGCTGACCTGCTAACAAATCCTAACTTGTGGTTCAAAATCACTCCAGTTAGTCTGTTTCACTGGTTTGAGGCAAAATGTAAAAATGTAGAATTGACTTTATTTATTTATTTGACGGCGAAATCCCTATTTATCGTGTTAAAAAAATGGCGCTAATTTTAAACTGTTTTTGGGAGGAATTTTCATTCATTTAACATTATTTTAGCAAAAACGGTCAGAGGTCAATCTTAATATTTATATATGTTGTGCCATTTTTTGGAAAGTTGAAAGATCATGTCAGGGGAGCTTTAAAGTTTGCTTTCACATTGCATGTTTAAGATTTTAGCGACATATTTTGTGTGAATAAAAAGGCAAAACTTTAAAAAGTCAATATAGTTTTTATTGCTTATACAAGTTCAAACATATATAAAATACAATTCTACAAATAAAGTCAACACTATTTTTAATGGGCTGTTGTTATTAAGAAATAATTTAGGTTTACTTGTAAACTACAATATTCTCATTTCCACATCCCTCCAACAGTTTTCCTTCAGGTTGATCAAAGTGTTTTTGTCTTTACAGATGGCTGCACCTTTCACCCCGGGGTGCCAGTGTTCCACGATGCTTTGAAGGTAATAATGTGTGAAGAATGTGTCCACAGCTCACACTGTTTAAGATCTGTTTAAATTTAATATGTCTGTCCTTTTTAGGGATGGTCCTGCTGCAAAAGAAGAACTACTGACTTCTCAGACTTCCTTAGCATTGCTGTAAGTTTTTTTGTTTTTGTTTAAATCACCCAATTTCTTCACTTTCATTTCCCCCTCCATTGTCTTCCGTTTCATAGGTATCGATCATTACTTTTGTGACCCTAGCACATTGTTTTGTGAGTCCAATACAGTGACTTTTTTTTCTTTCTCTCAGGGTTGTACAAAAGGTCCCCACAACAAAGAGAAGCCCCCTGAGCCGGTGAAACCAGATGTGACGACATCGGGAGAGAAAAAAGAGGTGGAAACACTGAAAACAAAGTTTAACGAGTACATAATCTCTGCACCAAAACCTCAGGAGGCAATATACAGACCCAGGTTGGTTTCACTTCCATTTGTTTTTGACGCAAAGGAAAGTAGCAGAAATGTTAACAAAGTTTATCTTCACAAAACTTTATATTGGCAATATGATTTATGTTTTTAATAGAACATATTTTATCTAAATTTGCTTTTACATCATTGTAATATTTTAACAACTAAAAAAAGTCTTCATGTTTTCTTTATTGTTTGGTTTTAATTGTGTTCAATTTGTTACTGTTACAGTTCTGATGAGCCGGTGATGAGAATGAATCATAAAGTCTCCACCTCTCTAAAGCAGGCTCTGGAGAAACTGAAGCTCTCTGAAAATATAACGGACAAGAAAGGTGGGAAGCGAGCTTTTTGCCTTCCCCTGTTTTATCATCTTTAATATATTTCCACATTTCCAGTCATCTTTCATTCACTCAGTGCACGCTATAGTATGCATGAAGGTCATGTTGACAGTAGAGTTTAATGGATGGCACCTAGGATTTTTTTCAACGTTTGTGTCATTCACATCAGGATGTTTGAGATAAAGATGACAAGAAGGCGACAGCCCAATGCATTTTTAATTCTCACCATGGGGTTTTGAGCTCCACTTTTTTTTTTTCACTTTTAGAAGAAGATGGTGATGAAATCAAAATTGGAACATCGTGTAAAAATGGAGGATGTACTAAAGTAAGTGATGGTGTCCATGTGTCATGAAAAATGTAATTCTATTTCCATCTGTTCTACTCTGTTTTAGCAAATGTTGACTTCAGTGGTTTTAATGTTAACAAGTAGGGATGCACCGATAAATCGGCCGGCCGATCGATCGGCTCCGATTTCCTTAATTTGGGGAGATCGGTGATCGGCCGATCTTTAAATGAGAAGCCGATTTTATCTACCGATTTTATCTGCCTCAGCAAAGGTTGGAAAATCCTGAAAATTTAGGGTGCATTTTGACCTTTTAACACCTGAAAATCGGTATCGGCCAAAATCGGAATCGGCAGGTCAGACTTTCTAAAAATCGGTAATCGGTGATCGGCCAGAAAATTGAAATCGGTGCACCCCTATTAACAAGTGTTGAAAAAGTAAACACATTTTGTGTGGAAACAAATTACCGTAGTCACTGCGGAGTATAAGTCGCATTCATGTAGACGTGTGTTTCAGAAAGTGTAAGAACAGACATTTAATGTGAAATAGCAATAACACACAGAACATACGAGTGAGGGGAGGGGTAGCAGAAGAGGAACAACATATACCGGTAGTTTTCAAAAGTTTAGAGAGCCCTCTCTCAGCTCCAAATGTTTACTCTTTAGTTCATGACAGTATGAATGAACATTTAACACGTCAGTCAAAAGTTGCGTCATGAATAGGAAAAAAACGTATATATAATTAGCTTCAGACTATACGTCACAGTACTGGCCAAACTATGAAAAAAAGTGTGACTTAAAGTTTGGAAAATACGGTATGGTGATCTAGATGTATCCCATTAAAAACATCAAAAAAGCATTCAGATTTTATTTATTTTTAATTGAACATATAGAAAAGTTTTCACACAGGCAAGTTTTTACCTTCAGATTAAGTTCAAGGCAACATTGTTGGCATTACCATCACATGTTGTACATGAGGTGGAATGAAGTTGTGTACACAGGGTCCCAGTTACACCCAAAATTAGCAAAATATAAATTATAAAGAGAAACGGTATATAAGGATCTAAGATATACACTAAGATAAATGCGAAACAAATGCCAAACTGTTTCAGATCAGAAACGTTGAGATTCAAACAGAAATTGTGAGGAAATTTTGTTTTGACTTTTTTTTCCAATTCAACCTTTATTTAAAAAGTTTTGTTCCCATTGAGCCTCAATGACTCGTTTACAAGAGCTTAGCTGTTTTGAATTTAGTTACACAATCATACTTAAAGGGAATTAATTGAAAAACGTGCCATTTTGTAGGCTTTTTATCAGTTATAATCCTTTTTTTTTGTTTGTTTTGCTTTCTTTTAAAGTTCAGTTTAAATATTTTTCAGCATTATAACAGAAGAACTCATTTGGTACTTGAAACATTCAATTAAAAAATCAGTGAGTTTAAGCTAACAAACAACTGAATTATTTGACAAAATTAAGAATATTAGTAGCAGAGTAAAAAAGAAAAAGGTTTTTATCCTGTTTTGCCTCTTGGTCAGTTAAAACTTAAAAGTAATTTTCTAATTTATTAACAAAAACACTTTTTGTTAACTTCAGACATTTGAGGGACCTGCGAGTGACTCTGATGTGTGCCTATACCACTCTGGAGTCCCAATTTTCCATGAAGGGTTAGTACTGTACTATTATCAGTGTTCTAACTTTAATATGTAGATTGTATTTATTGAAATAATTTAGAAGATATTTTGTGAAAATTGCTAAAGAATAATGAAGAGTAGCATTACCGGTACATTTTCTTGTTATATATGTCTCTGCTGAAAATCCAACCAGTGTTGATGTTTGTCCTTTGTGTCCAGGATGAAATACTGGAGCTGCTGTAAGAGGAAAACCTCCGACTTTAACACCTTCCTTTCTCAGGAAGGCTGTGCAAAAGGAGCACATCTATGGAGGAAGAAAGATGAGGTATAAAGTCTACCTTGTGGTATAAAATCATTCCGTCTGTGCAAAGCTTCAACCAGAGCTCCATCTAGTGGCCGCACAGTGAAAGACTTTGCAGGAATCTTTATCTTGATTTTCTTTGCAGGGAAAGAAGGTGGTCCCCTGTAGGTTTGACTGGCACCAAACTGGGAGCCAGGTCATCATTTCTATTTATGCCAAAAATGCCATCCCTGAGCTAAGCTACGTTGATGCTAACAGCACCACGGTGAGAGCTTGTCTTCTGCCAGATGATTTCATGTCTAAACTGTTCTTGTCGATCCAACCATGTCTTCTTCTCTCTCTTTTTTTTTTCCAGCTCAACATCTACATTGTATTTGATGGAGAAAAGGAATTTGTGCAGAAAATCAGCCTGTGGGGAGTAAGTGTAGTTTTAATGACGGCAATAGGCTTGACACCTTTGCTCTTAGCCACTTTAATTTTACAGTGTTTTTAAATGGCAGTATAATTAGTCATTTAGGTTATACTCAAAACATTGGCAGCTCTGATTTAAATGCTAACATTTAATTTAGTCCTGGGTGTAAACCACCAGCTCCAATTCAACTTTGTTCCTCCATTTTGGTTGCTGGTTTGAATAGAGGACACAGTTAAAGTACTTCAGTTCAATTCACAGAAACCTGAAGACTGGTTCAGTCTTTTGTTTTATTTTTGCTTAAATAGTAAAGTGCAAACGACTCATTGTTTTAGTACCTGTGGGATAAGTTTCTCTTTCTCTTTGTTTCCTTTCAAAGGTGATAGATGTGAGTAAGAGCATGGTGAACATGATGGCAGCCAAGATCGAAGTTGCGATGAAGAAGGCTGAGGTGATGTCCTGGGCTCGTCTCGATCTTCCTCCTCCTGTTGCTCCACCAAAGGAGAGCGAGAAGAAGAAAATAGAGACTGACAGTGAGGATGAAGATTAATGATGATGATTTCAAAAATGCCTATATTCTTGCTTTAACACAAGCAAGAAAGCACAATGTAAGTTATTTACTTCAGTAAAGGAGAGCTTTTTTGCCTTCATAGCATTATTTTTTCCGTAAAGAGTCGTCGAATTTTGCACCTGTAATCTTCATCATAACGATAAATTTTGCGTCCGGTCGTTCCAGCTTGTGGACGTTATTTTTGTCATCTTGAAACGTTTAATTAAAAACCGAGCTCAGTTTGTGACAAATGAAACTCCTAAATTGTATTGACTTTAATCGGGTGGCATGAGCTCCAACTTTCTGAAAATCAAAAATTAGAAGGGACCACAGAGTGTTTAATAGCCGGTGTAGACTGCTCCCATCAAGTCCTGTTGGAGTTCAGTTGTGTCCATCTTTTAGCAATGATTATAAAACATAATTCCACCTTGTCATTTCCATTGTTTTATTCATGTTACACATAAAACAATGTTTTAGCTCTGTAATTCTATTTTATTCATTTTTGGATTTCATTAATTGTGTAGTTTGTTTTTTCATCTGTCTTGTCAGACTAAATATTCCTCGTACAATAAATGTATTACCAAATTTGTGTGATGACGCACAAAAAAACGGTTCTCTGTCTCAAAATGTCTGTCATAGGGAATTTATTCATTAGAAATAAAAGTTAGTGTTGGCAAATTTGTTCCAACTATATGAACTTTGTCATAGTTAATTTGCAAGTTTGCTACAATGTTTTTTTAATCACATTTAACTTTTTTGCACTTTTTTTAAAATGAACTTATTTTTCATCTAAACTTTGTGTTTTCATTGAGAATGCTCTGTTTTTTTTTGAGAATGCCAAATAAATACAAAGTATTTTGACCAAAGTACTGTTTTACACTAGACAGCTGTCTAAGCTTAGGATGTATGCTTTTATTTTACTGGGGACTGCCTAAGAAACAATGTTTCAGTACTGTAATGTTATTTATTGGCCTTTTGAGTTACCATGGCAACATAATTTGCAAAGAAAGATGCACTTTTTCCACATACAACCTAGCGCCACCTAACAAAAGGTTTCTTAAATTAACTTTATATCTTACTCTTGTCAACTTTACTGTGACCCAAACTGCAAAGCATACCCCCACAAATGTTATGTCAAAACGACCGGCTTGGCACTGTGATGTGTGCTATTTTATTGGCATTTCGAGTTACCGTGGCAACTTAATTTGCAAGCAAAGATGCAATTTTTCCACATACAAAACACCTGACGGAGCACTTCTGCAGCTCTGAGGTCACATGAAATAGAGTGGAGAGCTCCATGAACTTAAACTTTGAACAAACTTCCTACCACTTCATCTTTAAAGATACACTATTGAGCTGAAATCTACTGTCAAATCAAAACTTTAAATTGGCAGCAGCGTGGCAGTCTCCATCAAAGTTTCTCTAGGATCTTTCAATTTAATTTTTTGGCCTAGGAAACTTGATCTCACTCAAATGCTAATCTAGGTGTAGAATATGTAATGAGGGCCCAAAATGTTGACTTCATAATTTATAATTAATTTGTCACATTTGTCATCTGTGTATGTTTCCCATACTTATATTCCCATACTTATATGTATATATATATATGTATATATATATATATGT
>JBBPBX010059886.1:0-12798 GCA_038048925.1 Garcialebias charrua
CGACCTTACGATTGTGCAATTGACCTCCTTCCTGGGTCACCCTTGCCTGCCAGTCGATTGTACAATCTGTCGGGTCCTGAACGGGAGTCAATGAGAAAATATATTGAAGAGTCCTTAGCTTCAGGCATTATTTGCCCCTCCACTTCTCCTGTGGGGGCGGGATTCTTTTTCGTCTCCAAGAAAGACGGTGCTCTTCGTCCCTGCATCGATTATCGGGGCCTTAATAGTATCACAGTTAAAAATAAATATCCACTCCCCCTCATTGACTCCATCCATGAACAACTACAATCTGCCACTATCTTTACGAAACTAGACCTCAGGAATGCATACCATCTGGTTCGTATAAGGGAGGGAGACGAATGGAAGACCGCTTTTAAGACCCCGCTTGGACATTTCGAGTATCTAGTCATGCCATTTGGGTTAACCAACGCCCCTGCTGTCTTTCAAGCCCTGGTGAATGACGTGCTCCGGGACTTCATTGGCGATTTTGTTTTTGTGTACTTAGATGACATTCTCATCTATTCCAGGGATTTAAAGGAGCACGTTCAGAGGGTCAGGACTGTGTTACAGAGACTACATGAGAACCAACTGTTTGTTAAAGGGGAAAAGTGTGAGTTCCACGTCACCTCTGTATCTTTCCTGGGCTTCATATTTGAAGGGGGTTGTTACAGAACTGACCCAGCTAAGATTGAGGCTGTGGTAAACTGGCCAGTTCCTGACTCCAGGAAACAGCTCCAGCGTTTCCTTGGGTTTGCCAACTTTTATAGAAGGTTCATAAAAGACTACAGCCGAATTGCTTCTCCTCTCTCCCAACTAACATCCACTAACATAGTTTTCAAGTGGAACCCTGAGGCCAATGCCGCATTTAACAAACTCAAATCATTGTTTTCCTCAGCACCAGTTTTGTGTCACCCAGATCCCAAGCGCCAATTCATCCTGGAAGTGGATGCCTCGGACTCAGGAGTTGGAGCTGTACTCTCCCAAAGGTCTCCAACGGACAATAAGGTACACCCATGTGCGTTTTTTTCTAAACGTTTATCCCCTGCTGAAAAGAACTATGATGTGGGAAATCGGGAGCTACTGGCCGTCAAGTTGGCATTAGAAGAGTGGCGTCACTGGTTGGAAGGCACGGTAGCCCCTTTTCTAATATGGACCGATCACAAGAATCTCACGTACCTCAGGGATGCGAAGCGGTTAACTCCCAGACAAGCACGTTGGTCTTTGTTTTTTAACCGTTTCAACTACATCTTAACTTACAGACCCGGTTCAAAGAACATCAAACCTGACGCACTCTCCCGGCAGTTCACCTCCCCAGACAGCACAGAGACAGAAGAGAGCATCATTTCCCCCGCCTGCGTGGTGGGAGCCCTCACATGGGACATTGAGAATGAGGTACGTGAGGCACAGAAAGATGAACCTGACCCTGGCACTGGACCCCCCAGAAACCTCTTCGTTCCCTCTAGTATGAGGGCCAAGGTATTAAACTGGATACACACCCATAAGTTTTCCTGTCATCCTGGTGCTTCTCGTATGATCTCTCTTACCAAGGCTCATTTCTGGTGGCCCAAACTCACCGACGATGTGAAGGAATTTGTAGCAGCCTGTCCCACTTGTGCTCGCAATAAGACTGGTAATCGACCACCGGCCGGCCTGCTACAACCCCTACCAACTCCTAGTCGTCCTTGGTCTCACATTTCGGTGGACTTTGTCACGGGTCTGCCCCCCAGTGAAGGTAACACCGCCATTCTGACAATTGTTGACAGGTTCTCTAAGGCGGCTCATTTTGTTCCCCTGCCTAAGCTCCCTTCTGCACTTGAGACCGCCCAGTTAATGGTCCAGCACGTTTTCCGACTCCATGGGATTCCCTCAGATGTGGTCTCGGACCGTGGTCCCCAATTTGTCTCCCAGGTCTGGCAAGCTTTCTGTAGGACGTTGGGGGCATCCTCTAGCCTCACTTCAGGCCACCACCCGCAATCCAATGGTCAAGCTGAGCGCTGTAATCAAGACCTCGAGGCTACTCTTCGTTGTGTCGTCGAGAGGGATCCCTCAGCCTGGAGCCAGCACCTGGTGTGGGTAGAGTATGCCCACAACACTCATAAATCGTCTGCCACAGGGATGTCCCCTTTTGAAGCCTCACTAGGTTATGCCCCACCGCTTTTTCCCAGCCAGGAGACCGACATCTCTGTCCCCTCTGTGCAACATCATTTTCGTCGATGTCGTCGTGTCTGGCGACAGGTTAAGGCGGCTCTGACCCGGACGGCGGCCCAAAACAAACTGTTTGCCGATCGTCACCGTGCGCCGGCTCCTGTCTACCAGGTGGGTCAGGAGGTGTGGCTCTCCACCAGGGATATCAACCTCAAGGACACACCTAGGAAGTTGGCGCCCCGGTTCATCGGTCCTTTTCCTGTTACCAAGGTCGTCAATCCTTCTGCTGTGCGTCTGCAACTTCCTCGCTCCATGAGAGTCCATCCTACCTTCCACGTCTCTCAGGTCAAGCCTGTTTCTACGAGTCCCCTGTGCCCCCCTGCTGACCTCCCTCCGCCTGCCCGGTTGGTTGACAACCACCCTGCCTTCAGCGTGAGGACTATTCTGGACGTGCGACGTCGGGGTCGTGGGTTCCAGTATCTTGTCGACTGGGAGGGTTATGGACCTGAGGAACGGTCGTGGATCCCTCGGTCCTTCATCTTGGACCCCAGCCTCATCACGACGTTCTTCAGGGATCACCCCGAGAAGCGCCTCGGGCCGCCTGGAGGCGGTTCTTGAGGGGGGGGTACTGTGATGAGTTCCACTGCCTGCAACACTGCCTCCTGATTGGCCGCTGATTTCCACCAGCTGGCGGCCATCCTTCTGATGAGGACCTTCCACTATTTAAGGCTGCAGTCTAGTGTGACTCATCGCTGAAGCATTGATTCCTGTTTACGGTATTTATGCTTTCAGCCAGTGTTGTGTTTCAGTACGAGAGAAACTCACCTCCTTTCTTGTGCCTACAGTCATCCTGTCTCCTCGACTCCTGTTTGGTTCGGAGTTCCCGTGGTCCAGGTTCCAGTCCTCCGTGCCTTGCCTTCCAGCCACACGCCCATCAAACCTGTACCGACTATTCCCCTGGATTCTGTCTCTGGTGATCTCTGGTGGATCTCACCCACGCTCAGCACCTCATCTGTAAGGAAACACAAAACAATCACTATACGAACGCTGCAAGTGGACTCCACTGATCCAACCCTCTCTTCCCCAGGATCTCCAAGAGATGAACCACTGTATATATTGCACTGTATATAAATAAACATCACTATTCCTGCTAACTGTATCTTGTCCTTTCTGGTCTCGTACAACTCTGGGTTCCCCGAGTCGTGACATTTTGTGTGTTGGCAGGTATCGTTATTATTAAAGACAATATTGTATGCCATTTATATGTTTTTAAATCCCAGCCTTGTCAGGTGTGGACATTTAAAAAACTTTATTCAGAAGATATAATCACAGTTATCCTCTTAAACTCAACAGGCTGCAGTTAAAGATCATGATTGTACAACTAAAAAAGACACAAATATGCTTTACTGTCTTTGGAAAGCTTGCTAAAATAAAATGTTCTTTCTAAAAGAACATACCGTGGTGCAGTTCAAGTTCAAGCTTGCAGTGTTTCAGTAGTTCCCAACCCTACTCCCTGAGGAACACCGTCCTGCATGTTTTAAATGGTAAAATGGACTGTACAGTACTTATAGCGCATTTCTAGCTTATCAAGACACTCAAAGCGCTTTACAATCTGTGTCCTCATTCACACAGCACTCTGCTAGATCTCTACAAAGCTAATTGAACAAATCATTCTAAAGAGACTAATCAGTGCTTTAGATCACATTCATACACCAATGAGACACACATCAGAGGCAATGAGGGGTTCAGTGTCTTGCCCAGGGACACTTCGCATGTGACTGCTGGTGAATTCGAACCCCCAACTCTTGCATTGGAGGATGACTGCTCTAACCACTCGGCCACAGCCGCCCGTTTAGTTGTTCCCCTGGTTCAACACACCTGATACGGTGATTTAATTACTTATTCTGTTTTTTCAGGAGCCTGTTAATAACTCATCTATTCAAATCAGGTGTGTCAAAGCAGGAAACAACTCAAACTTGCAGAAGGGTGTTCCTCAAGGACCAGGGTTGGGAACCACTGTAATGTACCTGAACAAGCCACAGGACTTTGGACAGATGAGACCAAAGTTGAAAATGTTTGACCACGAAACAACATTATGTTTGGAGAAAAACCAAACTCAGCATATCAGCACCGATACATGACACCAGTTAATAAGCATGGTGATGGGGGGCTGATGATTTGGACTTGCTTTGCTGCCAAATACCTTGCAGTTGTTTAGCTGGCAATGGGCTCGACTCAAACTGGTTCATGCAACAAAACGTTTGTCCAACGCACAGCAGCGAATCTGCAACGGAATAGCTTCAGTCCATACCAGAACCAGACTGGAATGCTGCTGGGGGGTAAATGCTGGGAAACTTTAAATAAAAACATGGACCAGAGTTTCTTCACAATGGTGTGAGAGATTAATATGATCATAAAGAAGATGATGACCTAGCTGTTGAAGCCACACAGGTTTCTACAAGTCACTGAATTATGGGCTGCATTCATTTTATCACATTCTGCTGCATTTTGATGATTTTTGTCACGGAGTAACCCAGTACAATATTTAACGTGTTGCTGTTTATCTCATCTATTGCTAATTTATGACAATGTTATAAAATACTGTATATTTCCTCTTTTTGTCGCAGTGTCTAGCCCACGTTGAGGCTTTTATAGACTTCGGCGAGGATGAGCTCATTGAGGACGGAGTCTTAGATGGAGGTGTGTTTTCATGCTGACGTCTGGGGTAATGAACAACAGAAAAGTTATCCTCAGGGTTATAAATAGAACTGGAGACCAATACAGGATCTGCGTTTGTCCTGGAAAAGAAAATTATGAATAATTGTTTCTATCAGGGTTACTGGGACCAACCATGGACATGAAACTCTTCAGAAGACCATGTCTTTAGGCAGTGTGAAAAGCATTAATCTTTCCTTTAAAAATAATCTCAGGAACACTGCGTCAGCAGCACCAAAATGCCCAAACATTCTCTTAAGTGCCAGATTTCCCAGACTCTCCCTGTCTTTGTTTGTGCCACTGAGGGTTTCCCCTTTTTTGGATCTGTATCCTGCTGTCTGGAGTTATCAGATCTCTTTAGAAGACTTAAAAAGATTAGAAAATTCAAAAACAAAGCAAGAGTTGGAAACAGTTGTTGGCATAAGTGGCACAGAATAGAACGTTACGTCAAAGAGGAGCAATTAATTATAGACTTGTTTCAAAATATATCAAAACTTGGCATAAATCCTCGAATTACAGACATAAATCTCAGGGAATTGTTGTATGGTTTTGAAAGAAAAAAATATTGTTGACCCAAAAACATCTTTATGCTCTAGTCTCATCGGGAAAGTCCATGATCCATGAAACCCAGACAAATGAACCAAATACCAAAGAGCATAATTTATTTATTTATTCTTTGTCATGTGTTGTTCCCTTCAGATTGTTTTTGTCTTTCTCCTCTTCCAGTGGACACTTCAGTGTCCAACCTGCAGGCAGAGATTGAGCATCACCTGAAAGATGAGAGGAGAGGTGAGAGGCTTCGCAGCGGAGTCCATGTGGTCATCGCAGGAGCCACCAACGCAGGGAAAAGTAGCCTTCTCAACACTCTCTGTAAGAGCCAAGAACTCGACTGCACAGACACAAACACACTGAGGAAGGGATTAGGATTAAAAGAAGAAAGCAACATTTACAAATTTGGACCTCCTTGTTGAACCTTAAAGTTGGCATCTGATGTTTGTAACAAAGAAACCGATATCAGTCATTTAGAAGCAACATGAACTCAGAAAAGTGTGATTATTTTAGAGTAGTGTCCTTCATGCTCAGGAAAAACAAGAGGTACACGATGTCCCCCGTCACAGAGGATTTGAGTAGTGAATGCAAGATATTCAAGTGTGTAGGAGTTGCACTGTAAAAGAATAGAGATGGGTTTTTTTCTTCTTCTTGTCTGAGGCAGTGCAGAATGATGGATCCGAGTGGAGGGAGCGATTTTATCCACCACCTGGCAAAATGATGGAGCTAGAGTGGCCAGCGGTGGCCTTGGCCACCATGGATTAATCTTCGGCCACCCTAGTCATTTGAGGAAACTATTTTTAGGCAATATAAATGCTTGAAAGCATAGTTGTTTACATACAATGAGGAAAATAAGTATTCGAACACCCTACGACTTTGCAAGTTCTCCCACTTAGAAATCATGGAGGGGTCTGAAATTTTCATTTTAGGTGCATGTCCACTGTGAGAGACAGAATCTAAATACTGTAAGTAAAAAAATCCAGAAATCTCAATGTATGATTTTTAAAAATAATTTATTTGCATGTTACTGCTGCAAATGGGCAGCACGGTGGCACAACTGGTAGAGCTGCTGCCCCTCAGCGAGAAGGTTGCCGGTTCAAATCCCGGTCCGGGGCCTTTCTGGGTGGAGTTTGCATGTTCTCCCCGTGCATGCGTGTGTTTCCTCCGGGTACTCCGGTTTCCTCCCACAGACCAAAAAACATGCTTGTTAGGCTGATTGGTGACTCTAAATTGACCCTAGGTGTGAGTGTGAGAGTGGATGGTTGTTTGGTGTGAGTGAGACAGGTGATGTTTTAAAAACGACATATCAACAAACACTATTTAACACTCACATATCTTGCTGACCTGTGTGGATGTCTGGGAATCTCCGCCAACCTGACCCTGACCGCACCATGGACAGAGGAAGCTGGCCAGAGACAAACCCAATCACTGGACTTTCTGTCATATTTACCGTGCCTCGCAGCTGCGCTCCGTTCAGAGGTCTTCAGGAGCAGGTGTGGGGAGAATGGGTTTTCGGCACCAAAATGATGGGGATTTTAAACCCCTGTTACCTTAATAAAAACCACACAAAGATAAACAAGAGAACAGTGTTAAATCAGACAAACAACTTTGCAAAGGGGAATGGCTTTTAATGTCTTTTGAAACTTAGTTTGGTCTCAAATACATTGTCCTGCACAATTCCAAATTGTACTGGACATGACAAGCTATTTAAACAAGAAGCAGGTGGAGTTTGACAAGCTCTGACGTCTTACAGATAAAACAAACAAGTCGTGTTTCTGATCCTACAAGAACATCTTATCCAGACATTGTCAAGGCTAGAAGACTGTCTTTTCTGTATCAGAGAAAAGCAAACAACATGTTTGTACTATCAAATATAAGTGTTAAAAGGGAACAGAGAATATTTGATATAAGTGAGCTGGGTTATAATTATTGGGTCAGAGTAATTAGTTTTAGATGATAAATATTGAACATCTCCATCAGTTAGGTTACTTTATTTATACCCAAGGGTAAATTTGGTTTGCAGTGGTACAAAGCATACATCCATCAATGCGCACACACAAATAAAAACAGAGTAAAAACATTTAGATCAAGGTTCTGGAGTGGCCTAGCCAGTCTCCAGACCTAAACCCTATAGAAAATCTTTGGAGGGAAATCAAACTCTGTGTTTCTCAGCAACAGTCCAGAAACCTGGCTGATCTAGAGAAGATCTGTGTGGAGGAATGGGCCAAAATCCTGCTGCTGCAGTGTGTGCAACCCTGGTGAAAAACTACAGGAAACGTTTGACCTCTGTGATTGCAAACAAAGACTACTGTACCAAATATTAACATTGATTTTCACAGGTGTTTAAATACTTACTTGCAGCAGTAACACACAAATAAATTATTTTAAAAAAAATCATACATTGTGATTTCTGGATTATTATATATTTTTTAGATTACGGTATGTACGGGACCAGACCAAGTGCAACCAAAAGACCCCTAATGATGAGTAAATTACCGTATTTTCTGGTGTATAGGTCGCACCGGTGTATAGGTCGCATTGCCCAATTATCACCAATAGATTGGAAAAATCCCTAGATAGGTCGCACTGGTGTATAGGTCGCACCTACGTTTAGCTCTGCTGCAAATGTCTGCCACAGGAGCGCACAGCAAGGCTTTTAAGAAGATTAACACTTAAAAACAATTATTTGTTTGATAAAAATTATAGCAAATATGTGTCTGAGCTGAACTTTTCCTTAATAAATGAACGTAATTGTGAAATGAGCTGGATTTAAAAATTTGTTTCGCCGAAAGTGATAACAAGCCATATATAGGTCGCACCTGAGTATAGGTCGCAGGCCTTGAAAAAAACATAAAAAGGTGCGACCTATACACCGGAAAATACGGTAAATGGACAAAATGTTCCCTCGCCCGGACGCGGGTCACCGGGGCCCCACTCTGGAGCCAGGCCCGGAGGTGGGGCACGTTGGCGAGCGCCTGGTGGCCGGGCTTTCACCCATGGAGCTCGGCCGGGCACAGCCCGAAGAGGAGACGTGGGTCCCCCTTCCCATGGGCTCACCACCTATGGGAGGGGCCAAAGGGGTCGGGTGCAATGTGGGATGGGTGGTGGCCGAGGGCGGGGACCCTGGCGGTCTGATCCTCGGCTACAGAAGCTGGCCATTGGGACATGGAATGTCACCTCTCTGGTGGGGAAGGAGCCTGAGCTAGTGTGTGAGGTTGAGAGGTTCCGGCTAGAAATAGTCGGACTCACCTCAACACATGGCTCTGGCTCTGGAACCAGTTTCCTTGAGAGGGGTTGGACACTCTTCTACTCTGGAGTTGCCCCTGGTGAGAGGCGCCGAGCAGGAGTGGGCATACTTGTTGCCCCCCATCTTGGTGCCTGTACGTTGGGGTTCACCCCGGTGAACGAGAGGGTAGCCTCCCTTCGCCTACGTGTGGGGGGACGGGCTCTGACTGTTGTTTGTGCCTATGCGCCAAACGGCAGCGCAGATTACCCACCCTTTTTGGAGTCCTTGGAGGGGGTATTGGAGAGTGCGCCTCCTGGGGACTCCCTTGTTCTGCTGGGGGACTTCAACGCTCACGTGGGCAATGACAGTGAGACCTGGAGGGGTGTGGTTGGGAGGAACGGCCCCCCTGATCTGAACCCGAGTGGTGTTTTGTTGTTGGACTTCTGTGCTCGTCATGGATTGTCCATAACGAACACCATGTTCAGGCATAAGGGTGTACATATGTGCTCTTGGCACCAGGACACCCTAGGTCGCAGTTCGATGATCGACTTTGTTGTCGTCTCATCTGATCTGCGGCCGCATGTCCTGGACACTCGGGTGAAGAGAGGGGCGGAGCTGTCAACTGACCACTACCTGGTGGTGAGTTGGCTCCGATGGTGGGGGAGGATGCCGGTCAGACCTGGCAGACCCAAACGTATTGTGAGGGTCTGCTGGGAACGTCTGGCAGAGTCTCCCGTAAGACGGAGCTTTAACTCCCACCTCCGGGAGAGCTTTGAACACGTTCCGAGGGAGGCGGGGGACATTATATAATAATAATAATTAATTCAATTTATAACGCACTTTTCATTACTGAAAATCTCAAAGTGCTACACATATATTGAATGCTACACACATTCATAAACCGGTGGCGGCAGACTACCATGCAAGGTGCTTTCCAGTCCTACCGGGAGCAACTCGGGGTTAAGTGTCTTGCCCAAGGACACAACGACACATGGTGCGGGTCCCGGGAGTCGAACCGCCAACTTTCTGATCGGGAGACGACTGCCCTTACCACTACGCCACGGCCGCCACATTGAGCCCGAGTGGGCCATGTTCCGCACCTCTATTGTCAAGGCAGCTTATCAGAGTTGTGACCGCAAGGTTGTTGGTGCCTGTCGTGGTGGCAACCCTCGAACCCGACGGTGAGGGATGCTGTCATGCTGAAGAAGGAGTCCTATTGGGCCTTTTTGGCCTGTGGGACCCCGGAAGCAGCAGATAGGTACCGACAGTCCAAGCGGCATGCGGCTCGGGTGGTTGCTGAGGCAAAAACTCGGGCGTGGGAGGAGTTCGGAGAGGCCATGGAGAATGACTTCCGTACGGCTTCGAGGCGATTCTGGTCCACCATCCGGCGTCTCAGGGGGGGAAAGCGGTATGCGACCAACACCATTTATGGTGGGGATGGCGTGCTGTTGACCTCAACTCGGGATGTTGTGAGTCGGTGGGCGGAATACTTCGAAGACCTCCTCAATCCTACTGGCACGTCTTCCACTGAGGAAGCGGAGCCTGGGGACTTTGGGTCGGGCTCTCCAATCTCTGGTGCTGAGGTCACCGAGGTGGTTAAAAAGCTCTGCGGTGGCAGGGCTCCGGGGGTGGATGAGATTCGCCCTGAGTTCCTTAGGGCTCTGGATGTTGTGGGGTTGTGTTGGCTTACGCGACTCTGCAATATCGCGTGGACATCGGGGGCAGTTCCCTTGGATTGGCAGACTGGGGTGGTGGTTCCTCTATTCAAAAAGGGGGACCGTAGAGTGTGTTCCAACTATAGGGGGATCACACTCTTAAGCCTCCCTGGTAAGGTCTATTCAGGGGTTCTGGAGAGGAGGGTCCGTCGGATAGTCGAACCTCGGATTCAGGAGGAACAGTGTGGTTTTCGTGCTGGTCGTGGAACACTGGACCAGCTCTACACCCTCAGCAGGGTCCTGGAGGGTACATGGGAGTTTGCCCAACCAGTTTACATGTGCTTTGTGGACTTGGAAAAGGCATTCGACCGCGTCCCTCGGGGGGTTCTGTGGGGGGTACTCCGGGAGTATGGGGTACCAGGCCCATTGATATGGGCTGTTAGGTCCCTGTACGACCGGTGTCAGAGCTTGGTCCGCATTGCCGGCAGTAAGTCAGGCTCGTTTCCAGTGAGAGTTGGACTCCGCCAAGGTTGCCCTTTGTCACCGATTCTGTTCATAACTTTTATGGACAGAATTTCTAGGCGCAGCCAAGGTGTTGAGAGGATCCGTTTTGGTGGCCTTAGAATCGCTTCTCTGTTTTTTGCAGATGATGTGGTCCTATTGGCTTCATCAGGTCGTGATCTACAGCTTTCGCTGGAGCGGTTTGCAGCCGAGTGTGATGCGGCCGGGATGAGGATCAGTTCCTCCAAATCCGAGGCCATGGTCTTGAGCCGGAAAAGGGTAGAGTGCCCTCTCCAGGTCGGGGAGGAGGTCCTGCCCCAAGTGGAGGAGTTTAAGTATCTCGGGGTCTTGTTCACGAATGAGGGAAAACTGGAGCGTGAGATCGATAGGCGGATAGGTGCAGCATCCGCAGTGAAGCGGGCGCTGTACCGGTCTGTCGTGGTGAAGAGAGAGCTGAGTCGAAAGGCAAAGCTCTCAATTTACCGATCGATCTACGTTCCCACCCTCATCTATGGTCATGAGCTTTGGGTTGTGACCGAAAGAACGAGATCTCGGATACAAGCGGCTGAAATGAGTTTTCTCCGCAGGGTGTCTGGACTCTCCCTTAGAGATAGGGTGAGAAGCTCAGTCATCCGGGAGGGACTCGGAGTAGAGCCGCTGCTTCTCCACATCGAGAGGAGCCAGTTGAGGTGGCTCGGGCATCTGGTTAGGATGCCTCCTGGACGCCTCCCTGGTGAGGTGTTCCGGGCATGTCCCACCGGGAGGAGACCCAGAGGAAGACCCAGGACACGCTGGAGGGACTATGTTTCTCGGCTGGCCTGGGAACGCCTTGGGATTCCCCCAGAGGAGCTGCTCCAAGTGGCTGGGGAGAGGGAAGTCTGGGCCTCCCTACTTAGGCTCTACCCCCGCGACCCGACCCCGGATAAGCGGACGTAAATGGATGGATGGATGGATTACGGTATGTCTCACAGTGGACATGCACCTAAAATGAAAATTTCAGACCCCTCCATGATTTCTACGTGGGAGAACTTGCAAAGTTGCAGGGTGTTCAAATACTTATTTTCCTCACTGTATATATGTGGTGGTGGTCATCTTGGATCTTGATGTGGCAACTTGATGATTGATAGTGACCTTTCTTACAACTAGATTCAGCCACTCACCAAATATAAGACGAAATCTCACTTATTTCCAAGTTATCCAGCTCACTGGACGGACAGAGGATATTTCCAATTCTCCTCATCGCTCTGCAACAGGAGACAATAAATGTTTCCTTTACAGACTGAAGGAAATTAAATCTACAGCCCGACTGAGCTAACACACTGAATGTCTGCTATGATCAGGTTGATCAGATCAGTTGCTTTTTCTAATAAAAAGGTAATTTCATAATGTTAAACTATGATATGACTCCTTTTTATCAATCTCTGTCCGTCTGTCTGTCTGTCTGTCTGTCTGTCTGTCTGTTTCTCCCTCTGTCTCTCTCTGTCAGTATGTCTGTCTGTGTGTCTCTGTCTGTATGTCTCTGTCTGTCTCTCTGTCTGTGTCTGTCTGTCTCTGTCGGTGTCTGTCTGTCCACCTGTCTGTCTGTCTATCTAGCTGTCTGTCTGTCTCTGTCTGTCTGTGTTGTGTCCGTCTGTCTCTGTCTGTCCATCTGTCTGTCTTTCTATCTAGCTGTCTGTCTGTCTCTGTCTGTCTGTGTTGTGTCCGTCTGTCTCTGTCTGTCCATCTGTCTGTCTGTCTATCTAGCTGTCTGTCTGTCTCTGTCTGTCTGTGTTGTGTCCGTCTGTCTCTGTCTGTCCATCTGTCTGTCTTTCTATCTAGCTGTATGTCTCTGTCTGTCTGCCTGTCTGTCTGTCTCTCTGTCTCTTGTCTGTATGTCTATCTAGCTGTCTGTCTGTCTCTGTCTGTCTAGATGTCTGTCTGTCTCTGTCTGTCTGTCTGTCTGTCTCTCTCTGTCTGTCTCTGTCTGTCTGTCTGTCTGTCTGTCTGTCTCTCTCTCTCTGTCTGTCT
>JBBPBX010059887.1:0-15788 GCA_038048925.1 Garcialebias charrua
TACTCTTTCAAAACAAAACTTTAGAGCGTGATGGGTAGAAGGGCTTGCCAGACAGCACTTTACTTACTACGGTTGTCATGGTGAAGGTGTATTAAGATGTCTTGTACCACTGAGGAGAGAGGAGAAACATACTTTAGCCACATGATGCCTCTCAAACCTTCACATTTAGGTAAACTAAAGCTGCAGGGATGTGGCATCCATTTGAACTGTAAGTTTGCTGCACATCTTGACATGTGTGTGTGTGTGTGTGTGCACGGTGAATGTGGGAGCACGCGTATCAGGTGTTGACTTGCGACAAAAATAGCACAGTCTCGCTCGGCCTGCAGCACCAATCACTGCCACCACCACAAATACAATTGTTTCCATGGCAACCGCGAAAATAGACTCCACATTTGCACTCAGAAATAGCAAAAAAAGGGACACTGCAATAACCCCAGAGATCCCCACCACCACCACCACACACATGCACACACACATACTGCCAATAATAACCATGCAAACAACAGCAGCGCTCAGAAATAAAGTCATGCCATCACATTTAGCTGAACATAATTGCTGCTGCCTACACAAACAATCAAGTCCAATTGAAACGCACTTACAGTATACAGGTGTTCTGGAGCAAGGGCAAACATTAACCAGCTTTGTGTTTAATGACATAAAAGCATGAGGCACAGAGAGACTGCTCTGTGTGCGTCTGACACAAGGGAAGGAGAGATTATTTACAAATTCCTAACAAGAACCCGTCTCATTATCAGCTACTTTGTGCATGTTCAAAAAGATATGTGAAGGAGTGACGCTGCAGGAGATAAAAGGGTGGATGTTTCCTTGGAGACTCTCAGACAGAAAGGGTTTATAGCAAGAGAAAGTCAAATATATTAGGACTCAGAGCTTTTTCTAAAAGCCTGTACCCTTGGAAACATTTTTTTTTTTTTTAAAGCTAAACAGTAAAAATAACCATCGGAGCTGGTAAATGAGTCATTCAATGGCAACTTACAGAGCCCTCTAAATTTATCTCAGTTTTTTTTTCTTTTTCTGAATACATCACTGTGAATGCTTTAAGTTCACTTTGATCTTAAAGCTGAGCTACAAATACTTTTTATTGATGTTTAAAATATTGGACATTTGGTGCCCTTAGCTGTAGTTGACCACTTTTTGGGAAAACAAAATCCACAAGTTTTTAATTAAAAAAATGCTGAATTGCTTAAAAAAACATGCAAAATTGCTGTTGTTATTGCATTCCTGAAAAAAAAAGTCCTACAGAAATAATTTTTTTTACAAATAAGCAAATGAAAAACTGAATAAATGCATGTCAGAGATGCAGCCCCCACTAAAGCTGCACTATATCCACCCACAAACAACAAATACTGCTAATGAAACTGAGCAAATAAACAGTTTGAATTAATAATGTGAGCACATTACATCATGATCTGAGTCAAAGGTGAAAATACATTTTATTCACGGTGCTGATTTTCTCTTCAGTGTGCACGCAGAACTTTGTAATTTATGTTCCTTTGTATAGAAAAATCTAATCCTTTCAATTAAACATCAGATTTTTTTTTTTGTTCATCCAACACTGGTTAAATTTTGAAATGCAAACTAAAAACTGAATGTTTTATTTAAAAACTGCACAGGATCTCCTTATACAAAACAAGAAATTTGTATCAAATTGATTGCATTATAGGAGCAAATAAGGACAAATGTAAACTCAAAGTGTTTATATATATATATATATATATATATTACATATAACAGTAGTTTTAGCTGTGTTGAAGCATGCAGCAGGAAAAAGGATGCGTTGTACCAGATGGTGGCAGTGTGTCCACTGTAATGCCCACCACAATCAATACATTTTGCAGATATTACATCTTCAAGTGCTTTGAAATCTCCTATTTCACCAACACAGCCCAGATAAATTACACTGTAAAACAGTAACTGATAGGATGTGTAAACAAATAGTTTTTCTCTGATTCTGACCTGATATTAAAGGTAAAAAATTAATTAAACTGGATGCGCCAGTTCAGTTGACAGCAATTCAAGCAAATCTAACTTTCTTTGTTTTGATGTGCATTATAAATCTAGTTAATAAAAATGTCTCATTTCCATGCTTATTTTCTTAAATTTTGGGATTTGCTTAAATTGTTGTTTTAGTCCGTTTTTGAGTAAAACTCAGCATTTGATCAGTCTCCTAGCCTATAAGATGAATACTAGTAACATACTGTATACTGTATCCACTTATTTAATCACTGTATACTCATTTAAGATTATTTAATGAAAACAAGGACCTGACCTGTTTAAAGTGACTCGTTCTTTTCCCCTGAAGGAGCCACATCTTCTGGATCCACCTCGGTATTTACAAGTAAAACTCATGTTAGAATTTTTATTTATTTATCATCCACTTGTGATTATATTTATTGATCTGCTTCCTGATACCGTTGTTTTACTGCACTGACACCCTTATACTACTTTTATTACTTTAAGGTCATTATGAATTATATTACAGTGTTATTTGTGATTATAAGGCTTGTGGAGTGGACAGCTGCTTGGAGACCCTTTTCACCTCCCCCTGTAAGGTTCAAGGTTCTTTATTGTTATTCTCATCATCACACGTGGTACATGAGGTGGAACGAAACTGTGTAAGATCCCAGTTACACCCCAAAATACGTAGTAAAAATTTAAAGTATAAAAAGAAACAGTATACAAGGATCTAAGCCACACGCTAAACAATAATAATGTATAATACAGTACTGTAATATGGTGTATTAAACTGTGAGTTTCTATAAAACTGACTTAAAACAAATTTAAAACTGATAAAAACCAACTTTTTCATTTGAGGAAGTCAGAATGGGTCAGAATCTCAGACAGAACAACTGTATGCTGGTGAAGATTCTCAGTCATCCAGGACATGATAAATTCAAAAAACGTTCAAGTCAAAAACAGCTGGACTTTGTTTGTAACAGAAGACGTTTCGCTCTTCATCCGAGGAGCTTTTTCAATTCAAAGAGTGGAGAGTGTGGGCTTCAGGTTTTAAAGGCTGAAATAAGATACACATATGTATGGACAAATCACACCTTAACAGTAGGGGTTTCTTAAGGTCTTTGTTAGTCGTCAGAATCAGAGAAAAACTATTCACAGATGAGGCTCCTCTGTTCCCATCAGGTGTGAAAACTGGCTGGGAATCAGTCTTAAAGCTGCATTATAATCAAAAAGGCGTTCAATACAAGATCAACTGGACTTTATTTGTTGCAGAAAACGTTTCGACTCCTATCCAGGAGGCTTTTTCAATTCCATGAACAAACTGTAACCGTGTTTCCATCCATTTTCATTTCGAATTTTGAGCTAATTTTTGAAATCTCGCAAATATGTAAATACAAATTAATGCGAAGCAGAAGTGTTTCCATCAACTGGCTTGAATCGCATCTACCGGGCCACGCACAGCGTCATTACGTCAGACGTCAGCGTCATTACGTCAGACGTCAGCGTTACGCATGTCTACAGTAAACAGGAAGTAGCGGTTGAAAACAGAACCCGGCCACACATCTCGTCAAAATGGAGAGAATATTTCAGGTACGTGTTGCTATCGGGCAAGTTGTATTTATTCTGTCATGCCAACTAGTTTTAGCGATGTTACATGTTGTCCGGAGCGGAAACAGCTGAACGTCACGTGACGTGAATGTTCGCTACGGCAGAACTGAGTCGGCAAATCTGTTTCCATCTGTCGTTTTGCGCATCTGCTCATTTTCGAAGATCCCAAAAACCACCTCAAGCGAGCGTATAAACTTTTTGGCGAATTTGAGGAAGTAAATTCGGATTTTGCCGTTTCCATTAAGCTTTTCTGCTGCGATACTTCAAAATGCGCATCTAGAAACCTTGATGGAAACACGGCTTGTGAGAGTTTGGAGTTATAACAGAACCATGCACCATCATATGTAAATTGCAAGCTGAGGTAACACATACATGTAAATTGACAGATCACACCTTAACAGTAGGGGATTCCCTTGAGGTCTCTGACAGAAGACACAACACTGTATGTAAATTGACAAAAAACACCTCCCACCAACAAACAGAGGCTTCTCAAAGAAATTTGTTAGTCTAATTTACAGACAAGACACCTCTGTTCCCATCCGGTGTAAAACGTTTCGGAATCAGTCCCAAAACTGAGTTATAAGTCTTGGAAAGCTGAAATCTCAGACCTCCTCCTCTGTTGAGAGAAGGTTTTTCTCTCTTAACATAAACAGCTTCCTTCACACCTCTCTCAAACCATCTGTGCTCTCGGTCCAAAATTTGCACATTCTGGTCCTCAAATGAGTGTCCCTTGTCCGTGAGGTGGAGGTGAACAGGATAGGAGTCGAAACGTTTTCTGCAACAAATAAAGTCCAGTTGATCTTGTATTGAACGCCTTTTTGATTTTATCATGTCCTGGACGACTGAGAATCTTCACCAGCATAAAGCTGCATTATACATTTTTGAAAGTTGAAATCTGAGACCTCACCCTCTGTTAAGATAAGGGTTTTCTCTCTTAACCTAAACAGCTTCCTTCACCTCCCTCTCAAACCCTCTTTGTTCACGGTCCAAAATGTGCACATTCTACATAGGTATCTTATCTCAGCCTTTAAAACCTGAACCCCACACTCTCTGCTCTTTGAATTGAGAAAAGCTCCTCGGATGAAGAGTGAAACGTCTTCTGTTACAAATAAAGTCCAGTTGTTTTTGTATTGGACGTTTTTTTGAACTGACTCTGGCTGTTCCCCAAAGCTTTGTAAAAAATTGATGAAGACTACACCTGTTTGTTTGTGAATTTATTTTTCTCTACTACAAAAAGATGACACCATTCTACAGAGAACTTGATGATATACGATATATATAGATGAATAACGATAGAAAAATAACTATGCAATCTGAATGATACTACTGCACTTTGGTTGGGACATAAATAAATAAAGCAAATTACAAAATAATATTTTTTTTAAATTATTAAATTAATACTTTTATTTTCAGGAAACTCTATTTCGATTATCACAAAACGTTTTTCTCTAAAAATATCAAAACCTGAATGTTACTTAAGGCCAACTGAATATATGAAATAAATTTAGTATAATACTGTATTCATAATAATAATTCATTTTAATACCTTTGTTGATACAAACAAAACATTTTCATGAGAAAAATAAAGTTTTACATTTGTGCTGCAAGGTCTAATAATCATTCAGCCTAAAGGCGTATAAATGTTAACGCTAATAGCCATAATGCTAACATCTGCTTATCTTGATAATTAGCAGCAAACACAAATCGTAGCCAAAGTTCTTGAAATGGCCATTAATTTTCTTTTTACTTTAAAATAAAATAATGCATTATCTAATGATTAGATAATTAGAAAGATGCTGGCATGATTAAGTCTTGAGTGGACATGTGATACAAGAACAAGTCAAAGCTATGCTAACTTCTGCTAAACAGCTAATAATGATGATGTACATATTTTACTTAAAACTACTTGTCAAAAATTAAAGTAAAAGTTGGAGATACTGAAAAATGCTCAAATCATCATCTCCAAAATATACATTAAATTATTACATGTTCTGTATTTTGTGTTTGTGTAACACGACAGGTAGCTGTTAGCAGTTGAAGGGATTTAAAAGTTGTTAAGCTATGGTCCTTACACAAAACAGGACTGTACGCATTCTTGACACTAATCCAGTTTGTTTTCTGTGAGAGATGGACTCTGTGTCATGATCAGCCATTCGTGACACTCTGCCAGGACTGTCCCTTGTCTCAGATCCCATTTGTAGTGTTCGTGGCAGGATATCAAAGTGCAGTCGTGAAGAGAAGGGTGTCTGGTTTGGGAACCTCAGGGTGTCGACTCTGCTTTATGCAGATGATGTGGTTTTTTTGGAGGTGGAGAATTACGAATGACTAAGAAATTTGGAAAATATTGAGATAAATTTTAATTGACTGAAAAAAATATGCAAGTAATTGATAAAAACAAAAATAAAAAGTTTGTAAGCTCAATCATCCAGGTAATAACAACAAAAAAGGTGAAATAATTTCATCTGGACCAGTTTCTTTAAGGGAGGACCATTTCGGCTTCCATCCAGAAGACGGATGGAGTAGCAAGTTGGCTATCTGGCCTAAAACATTTGATTGTTATACATGATGATTGTTTTGGACGGATGGGTACTTTTGCACGTGTTAAAAGCTTCTGAGATTCCAACAGGAGGTTGGCTTGAAACACAGCAATGAAGGCTACTTATGGGACGGATCTGGTTGGCAAACCGCAGACTGATGAAGTCCTCCGGATGGAAGACAAAACATTTCTCGCTTAAAGAAACTGGTCCAGATGAAATGATTTATTTTAACCTTTTTTTATTATAAGAATTCGATGTAAGCAATTACTTCTGACACTGGACTCTTGCAACGGCCCAGACAGGCCCAGTGGAATATACAACCCATTTGTGTTTCAAGATTAACCAAGTGTGCCGTGATCTGTGAAGTCTTAAAACATTTACTGTACGTTCATTTGCTTCTCTGCTTTGACTACCAAACAGCTTCAGAGCAGTAAAACAGACTGAACTCATTTAGCTAATGGAGCGGGTCGGAGACTACCTGGACCTGCTGCTGCCCCTGCCCCAGAGCTGTATCTCATTTATAAATCACAAGAGAACTGAACCTCCACAACACGTTCAAATCGACCTCGATATCTGATACTTCCTCCACTCGGGGCTCGTGACACCGAACCAGCATTTGTAAAAACGTCTGTTTTGACAGCTAAAATCACAGTAGCCAGGAGACAATGAGCAGTGAGATCATGACTGTATCTGCTGGTGCAACAATGGCATCGATGTCTGCTTTTTCTCTTCTGGAGTATTACTCTATAAGATATGACAGGTTTAGTTGTTTTACTGAGTTAGAGTTATTCTGGACAAATCATAAATACGTTTTTTGCACATTTTCTCCATGTATTCATCAACTCCAAGCTCACGTTTCCTTAAAAACTAATCTTTATGATTTATATTTATCCTTTTCAGTATGTGGTATAGGCTATGTCGTAGTAAACAGCAAAACCATGGACTGAAAAAATAGTAAAAACACGAATAAGCATTCACAGTTATGTCTGTGAAGACCTATCTTTGTTATTGGGGTGGGGACATCAATTTAAGGTTTCAGTTAGGACTAAAATGTGAGAAAAACAACAACAGATAAACAGTTTTCATTTATTTTAGTGCATGTAATTTATTTTGCAAGATGTTTACCTCCACCTCTAAGTGAGCGGACATTCTCATCCAGAAACAGGTGGAATGGGGTCTTGTCTTTGTCGAATTCAGAATTTAATTCAAAATCTTACTTCTAACCTGCAAAGCCCTCAACAACCTAGCTCCATCTTATGTTACAGATCTTATTTGGCCCATATTTTCCTAACAGAGCACTTTGCTCTCAGACTGAAGGCTTACTCGCAGTTCCTAGAGTAAAGAAAATAAAACCATATCTCATAGTATATGAAAGAATACATATTGAAAGGTGGCAGAAAGAAGAAGAAATCTGACCCGAACCAGTGACCTCCAGGACCCGATAAGGATAAAGCGGGTAAAGATGATGGATAGATGGCTTTTGTTGAAAAGATTTACCAAACAAATCTTTTAAACAATATCCATCCATACACATTTGAAACATGGATGAATGTAATATGATTTTGAAGTCTATTTTATTTTGAGTTAAATGTTTATGCAATACAGTAGGCTGAAATCTTTGTTTAAAATTATTTGTGATGGACTGGAGACATGTCCAGGGTGTCCCCTGCCTCTCGCACAGTGACTGCTGGATATGGCACCAGTGACCTCCGGGACCCAAGTAAAGCTGCTGCATTCTGCTGTATTTATACTGTATTATTTGACATTATTAATGTTTGCTACACAGGGCCGGCCCAAGCCTCCATGGGGCCCTAAGCGAAATTTGGTTTGGGGCCCTCTATTTTTGCTAATAATGTGGATTACTGCAATCAACAGTCAGATGATCAGATCATTCACTGACCTAACATAAACCCATTGCAACTCTGACAGCACTGGTTACATTATCCTATGTGTATTTTGGTACTAAAAGTAAAGGGGGAAAAAAAACCACCAGAATACAATGTATTTTACTGCAAAAATATCATCTGGTTTATTAACTTTGGTTCCAAAGAACTGCAATAGTAATGTCCAAAATAATTTGGAGCACAAGATCAACAACAAACAACAGATAAAATAACTTGGATGCTAACAGCACACAACCACACCATCCATATCTGGTAACCATGTCACTACATCTGACCAGTCTGCTACTGACTGACGTCCACATGGTCCTGGCTCTTATAGTTCCTCTTGTAACTGTTATACACATAACAATGGACCAGGCCCATCTGTTCCCAACAACCAATTAATTTCAGTACGGACTACATACAGGGAGCGAACCATACATAACCGTACTCGTTCAGTGAACTTTAATAACCTTAGATCTTTAGCAAAACATTATTTATCACCCACAGCTACTGTTAATGGTTCACCTGTCTCCCTCAATATGGCTCTTTTAAATGTCCGCTCTCTTTTAAACAAATCTTTTATTATAAATGATTTGATTTCAGATTTTAAATTGGATTGTCTGTTTTTAACAGAAATTTGGTTAGGTGCAGATGCACCAGTTGTTCTTACTGAGGCCTCTCCACCTGGTTTTAAATTTTATTTTAATGCTCGAAGTGGCAGAAAAGGTGGTGGCACTGCTTCAATATCTAATAATTTACTTGCTGTTAAAGAGATTTCATTTGACCAGTACCCTTCTTTTGAGCATCATGCCTTTGTTTTTAGCAGCTTGCCAATACTCTGTGTTACTGTTTACAGACCACCCGGACATGTTGCTGATTTTTTGACTGAGTTTTCAGAGTTTTTATGTTTTATTCATGCTAAGTCTAATAAGATTATTGTGACTGGTGATTTTAATCTACATGTTGATAATCCATCAGACTCTTTAAACAGTTTTTAGAAATTCTACACTGTATGGATTTTATTCAACACGTCAAGCAATCGACTCACAACAGGGGACACATCCTTGACCTTGTTATTACCTATGGCTTGGCCTCTGGTGTGTCCTCTGTTGTTGACCTGGCTGTGTCTGACCAGTGACCACTATTGTGTGTTTTTTAATGTCACTGATTTGATTCAGAGGAAAGCCACGGTTCAAACTGTTAGGAGGCGCCATCTTACCCCTGAGGTGATTGATCATTTTATTAGAGATTTTAGCCAAAATTCCCCTGTTGTTTTAATTGCTTCCTGCGATTCAATGGTCATTCAATTTTTTAACAAACTGAAAACAAACCTTGATCATATAGCTCCACTATTTTCAAAACAAGTTTTTACACGATGGACTGAGAGCTTGTGTGAATCCAGATTACACCTTAAATCATTCACAATTTTTAATAGGGCTGTTTCTGTACTGTGTACACTATGTAAACACGAGTATGCCCATGGAAAACTGAAGACATAAAGAAGCTCAAAAGAAATTGCAGGAAAGCAGAGAGGAAATGGAAGAAAAACAAATTGACAGTCGACTACCAAATTCATTCAACCTTTATTTATACAGGCTAGCCTCGTTGAGTCACGGGGACTCATTTACAAGAGGGACCTGTCTCACTCACACCAAACAACCATCCACTCTCACACTCACACCTAGGGTCAATTTAGAGTCACCAATCAGCCTAACAAGCATGTTTTTTGGTCTGTGGGAGGAAACCGGAGTACCCGGAGGAAACCCACGCATGCACGGGGAGAACATGCAAACTCCACCCAGAAAGGCCCCGGACCGGGATTTGAACCGGCAACCTTCTCGCTGAGAGGCAGCAGCTCTACCAGTTGTGCCACCGTGCTGCCTGATTGCGCGAACAGCTTAATATCTACAACTCTGCTGTCAGAAATTCAAGAAATGCATATTTTGCCAAAAATAATTAATCACAAAAATAATCTTAAAGTTTTGTTTTCCACCTTTGACAATCTGATTAACCCTGACTTTACTACCTCTCCAAATACTCCAACTAACTCTCTCTGTGAGCAGTTTGCAAATCACTTCAGAGGTAAGATCGAGTCAATTAGAGCTAACATTTTATCTGAACAAAATACTACTGTTTGGTTTTACCTGAGAACGTACTGGACAAGTTTGATGTGGTTGATGCAGAGATGCTTGGCAGAGTTTTCTCACACGTCAAACCAACCACCTGCCTCTTGGACCCAATTCCCTCATCACTTTTTCATTCATGTTATAAATTCTTTGAGAATGAAATTTTAAACATTGTAAATTGTTCTCTTCAGATGGGTGTCTTCCCCATTGCCTTTAAAAAGGCTGTGGTGAAGCCCCTTCTGAAGAAGAGTAATCTAGATCCTAGTGTTTTTAATAATTATAGACCTGTATCCAACTTACCATTTTTAAGTAAAATCTTAGAAAAGATTGTTTTTATTAAATTAAATATTTTTTTAAATGATGCCGGTATTTTAGAAAAGTATCAATCTGGTTTTAGGACGAAACACAGTACAGAAACAGCCCTATTAAAAATTGTGAATGATTTAAGGTGTAATCTGGATTCACACAAGCTCTCAGTCCTTGTTCTATTGGATCTGAGCGCAGCCTTTGATACAGTAGATCATCAAATTCTTTTAAATAGATTACAACACCTGGTCGGTCTTTCTGGTACTGTTCTTCTGTGGTTCAGCTCCTATCTCACAGATAGAACATTTATGGTAAGTATGGATACATGCTCCTCACAGATCCATGAAGCTAACTATGGTGTACCCCAAGGCTCTATTTTAGGCCCCCTACTTTTTAATTTGTACATGCTGCCGCTTGGTGGAGTCATCAGGAGCCATGGGATAAGTTTCCATGCTGATGACACACAGCTATTTGTAACTGGGTACTAGACTTCTTAACAGACAGACCACAGTCCGTGAAGATCCACAACTTCTCCTCCTCCACCATAACCCTCAGCACTGGCTCTCCTCAGGGATGTGTGCTGAGCCCCCTTCTGTTCACTCTGCTCACATATGATTGTACAGCCACACTTCCAGGCTGTCATATTGTTAAGTTTGCAGATGATACAGCGGTGGTGGGATGCATCACAAACAATGATGAGTCCAGCTACAGACAGGAGGTGGAACACCTGGAGAGCTGGTGCAAAGAGAATAATCTTCACATGAATGTGAAGAAGACAAAGGAGATGATTGTGGACTTCAGAAGGAACAAACACACCCATGCCCCACTGAAAATAGGTGGGTCTGCAGTGGAAGTGGTCTCCAGCTACAAATACTTGGGTGTACACTTGAATGATAACCTCAGCTGGAGCAACAACACCACCAGCCTGATCAAGAAAGGTCATCAGAGACTCTACTTCCTCAGACGGCTGAGACGAGCTGGTCTGAGCAGCCCAGTTCTCACCTCCTTCTACAGGTGTGCAGTGGAGAGCATCCTGTGCTCCAGCATCAACGTGTGGCATGGAGGCTGCACAGTTGAAGAGAGGAAAGCTCTGCAGAGAGTGGTGAAGGCTGCACAGAAGTCTGTTGGAGTCAGTCTCCCCACCATCACAGACATTTACACCTCTAGATGCAGGAAAAGAGCCACCTGTATCATGAAAGACCTCACTCATCCAGCACACTCACTCTTTGCCCCACTCCCCTCAGGACGGAGGTTGAGGAGCATCAAGTGTAGAACCACTAGACTGAGGAACAGCTTCTACCCTGAGGCTGTTAGACTCATGAATAAATAAAAATAAAATTAAAATAAACACTGCAAAATATCACATCATGCTGATGCTGATCTGTTTTCTTGTTGCTGTGTTCATCTGTGTTCATCTGTGACCATCTGCTCATACAAACTCATGTTCGTGCTGCTGTTTATTCCCACTATATTAGGCTTAGTGTATTACTAGTTGATGTTTTTCTTAGTTAGTTCTCGATGTTATTACTGTTTTTCTCTTTCATTTGTTGTTGGATGTAACTGGGACCTCGTGTACATAATCTCGTTTTCATCTCATGTACCACATGCGGTGCAAATGACAATAAAGACTCTCTCTCTCTCTCTCTCTATACATCTCATTATCTCATGATGACCCCTGGCCAATCACTGCACTTTATAATTGCATTACAGACATAAAGTCCTGGATGGCACAGAACTTTCTCCAGCTAAACCAGGACAAAACAGAAGTTTTAATCATTGGACCTGAGGTTCAAAAAGAAAATACAATTCAGAGATTACAATCTCTGTCTTTACAACCTTCTAAAAAAGTAAGAAGCCTGGGAGTTATTTTTGACTCTGAGCTTACTTTTATTCCTCATATTAAACAAATAGTCAAAACAGGATTTTATCATCTAAAAAATATAGCCAGAGTCCGCCCTCTTCTTTCTCTGACCAATACTGAGACTTTGATGCATGCTTTTATTTCTAGTCGTTTAGACTACTGTAATTCACTGCTTTCTGGTCTCCCTAAGAAAAATTTGTCCAGCCTTCAGCTGTTACAAAACTCTGCTGCTCGTGTGCTAACCAAGACCAGAAGGCAGGCTCATATTACACCTGTTTTAAAATCATTGCATTGGCTCCCTGTGCGCCTCAGGATTGATTTTAAGATTCTTTTAGTGGTTTTTAAATGTCTCAATGGTCTCGCACCATCTTATCTTGCAGAGCTGCTATTGCCCTATGAACCCCCGCGAACATTAAGGTCCTCTGGTACTGGACTACTAACAGTTCCAAAAGTCAGAACTCACACTTACGGTGAGGCTTCTTTCCAGTACTATGGCCCCCGTCTGTGGAATAGTCTGCCGGAGAACCTGAGGGCTGCAGAGAATGTTGTTGTTTTTAAGAGCAGGCTCAAGACCCATCTTTTTAACTGCATTTCCTGAACTGGTTCATCTCTGTTCACTCTATACATTTTCCATACTACTGTATTTAATTTGATTGATTGATTTTATTTATTTTGTGTGTGTCGTTTGCTTTAATTTTGTGAGTTTATTGTTTTATAATTCTGTACAGCACTTTGAGCTGCTTTTAGTATGAAGGGTGCTTTATAAATAAAATGGATTGATTGATTGATTGATAAAAAAATACCGGTAATTAAATTGCGCAAAAACAGACAAAATAAAATAAAATATCAAGGAAATACTTAAATAATGTAAATGAACAATGAAACCACGTAAAATGGTTTAAACAAAGAAATTTAAAGTTGAATAATTATTTCTTAAAACTATGTAAATGTACGGTATGTAACAATTTGCAAAAGCTGAACTTAGAAGATTAAATAGAATCACATGGAAATCATTACAAAAAAAAATCTGTTGCACTTTAGGGGCCCCCTAGTTACCCCGGGGCCCTAAGCAGCTGCTTAGTTTGCTTATGCCTTGCTACAAGCATACATTATTGTTTTAAATAAATGTCTTATTTGTTTACATTATTGTTTAATATTTTCATGGTTTCAATTGAAAATTGTTTCAGAATCGAAAATCGTTTCAGAATCGAAAATCGATTCTGAATCGAAAAATCGATTTTTAATCGAATCGGTGCATCAAAAATCGGAATCGAATCGCTTCTCCAGACACTGAGAGATTCGCACCCCTAGGTGACAGTAATGCTTTCCAGTGATAATTCTTACAGGTTTTTTCTGTAAAACAAAAATAGGCTTTGTAATTGTTTTACACGCTTTCTCCCCAACATCAATACAATAGATTAAGTGTGGAACAATGATTGTGTTACACAACAAATACAGAGCTTCATCATTTAATAAGTCTCTGACTAAAGAAAGATCTTTTATTTATTTATTTTACACAGCTCTATTTTACAGTGGTTGTAAATAAGAAGGACAGAGAGGGGAGGAGGTAATGTGAGCCTCCTCCTCCTCCTCCTCCTCCTCCTCCTCCTCTCCTCTCCTGTCTGCGCCCTTCAGACACCAGCTGCTTGTCCTGTCCTCTGAGGACTGAGCTGAAACTCCAGTCATACAACCAGTCAGTCAGCTGTGAAGATGATGATGCCTCCGGGACTGGACTGATGAAGACTCCCATGTCACGGACTGAAGGTAAAGCAGCGGGGACACCGTGATGATGGTCTTTATGTTTGTGCAGAGTTGAACTTTTCCCTCGTGCTCGTCAATGCGCCAAGCTGCTGCAGAGCAGTGCGGCACGTGCACACTTTTCACCCTGCATCATTAACCCGTTCACTCATTTATTAACTATCGGGTACAAAGCTGTTTTGTTTTATTCTTATTTCCTATAACAACCAAAAGGATTATTGTCGCGTTCGTATTTTGTGTGTCTGTAAGCAAAAAATCTCCTAAACCGATGAACGGATTTCAACGAAACACTCAAGAAGTCATCATTGGATCCACATCATCTACAAACTTTTGGCTTTTGGAGTGAACCCTGTAGTGGCTACCACCTTTTGAATCAACAAAAAATGGCTATAACTCAAAATATTAAAACAAAGTTCGGAGTGGTAGTATCATTCTTAACATTTACTCAAAGGGTTAATATGCAATATGTTTGCATAAAACTTTAAAGGGGACCACAGATGCAAAATTCACTTTTTAATGTTTTTTTTTAACCTTACTTCTTAAAAAAACAGTCCTAGGGCCAAAGAAATGCACCCAGTGGTATATTTACTCTAAGTAGATTTATTTTTCAGGGATACAGTATAAATGTCTCGTTTTCAAATCCTGCGGTTTGTGACGTCACAAGCCGCAGCCACAACCCACCCCAAACCTGAGTCCAGCCCCTCACCTAGCAACCCCTGGTTAGGCTCAACCCACTTCAGTATAAAAGACGTGACGGTTGTTTTTCCTGATTTCATCTCATCTTTTGTTTAAATGTTCTTAATTTCATGTGTACAGCACTTTGTTGCAGCTGTGGTTGTTTTAAATGGCTTTATAAATAAAGTATAATTGTTATTTTTACGTTTTAGTTCAATTTTTAGCGTATTAGCGATCGCTCCCAACGAGCAGCCGGCAGACGTAAAACGAGCAGATCACCGCTGCCTGACCATGCAACGAGCGGAGCAAAGCGGGCGGGGATTGGACATGCCGGCGAAGGGACCATCTGCCGCCGGGAGCTGCTAGCTTTTGAGGACCGTGCTCCGATCAGAGGTTGCCTCATACGGATAAATTATCTGGAAACACTCGGTGAACTTTGTGTATGTGTCTGCGATCGCTCCCAAAGCGCCGCATGCAACGAGCGGAGCTAAGCGGAGCTAAGCGGGCGGAGGAGGAACGAGCTAACATTAGCCTCGGATTCGGGTGGGCTAATGCTAACAGGTGCAGCAAATGGCGGCGCGCGCATACGGCTTTCGGTAAGTTATCTTAAGCTAGCACTAGCCATTTCTAAAGTGAAAGAAATGCTAATGTAAACCCTTTGGAGGGAGGAGTTAATGTAAACAGATTTTTGAAGGGCGTGGCCTTCAGAGCTCATTATCATAAACAGCCTGTTCAGAACGGAAATGAGAAAAGGCAGAACTAAAAAGGGGATATTTTATTATCTAATAATTATTTTGTGTATTAAATTGAATGAACATGGTCTGGATAGCCCACAGACATACCATAAAAATGTATGAAACCAATATTTGGTCTCCTTTAATATTCACTTTTGGCATCAACTACCTGTTAGCAAAGCATCTCATGAACCACTGGATCTTCATAAAACCAGAAAAAATGCATAATAACTTTTACTTAAATAAACATTTTATTTAGTATATTATGTGCTTATGTATACTGTGTGTGTGTATATATATATATATATATAGATATATATATA
>JBBPBX010059888.1:0-10350 GCA_038048925.1 Garcialebias charrua
CAAAACAAGAAAATTGTAGGGAAGAGACAATGCTACACTTGTAAGAAGACGGCTGATTACACAGTGGGATCAGCTTGACTGAAGTCTAAAACACAGATTCAAGGTCCCTGAACGTTCAATTAATGCACCCAAGTCACGCTTTTCATAACACGCAGGGAGAGGAACCTTTATCCAAACAGAATAAAAAAGGCCTTCTGCCTATGACTGTCTGCTGCATATAAACAGAGCATGGTCTTTTTTGCAGTGTAACAACATTAGAGAGGTCCCTCGGCTGATTGATGAAAGTGCCATGTCTGCAAGTGCCTCTTTTACATAGCGAGGAGCCTTGTCTGAAGCTTGCAATTCATCATCCGCCAGTGGGATGGATGCATCCATCTTAATGCATTACAAACCCAAACAAGTTTCAGGTCAGACACAGCTTCCCTCTGCGTGATTACAAAAGGAAAGAAGCAAAAGAGATTGTTGAGATAACGTGGATAGAAAATAAGAATACTGTCACTTTGATGTTTGTATCCCTTTCCTAACCTACCTGCACAGCGACAGACCATCAGAAAAGGCCATCAGTGTCAGACGTCTAGAGAGCTTCTGATGTTTTACCAGTCTTAAAAGGATGAATCCACTCCAAATCTCACAGAATCCCTGTGAAAAACAGCTCCTGGCAGTGTTCTCTGCATTTCTGAGACAGCTTTGTTGGGAAGGAGATCTCCATCAGTTTTACACATAAAAGTGTGAAATTGTGCAATGAACCTTAAACGTCTTTGGGGGGATTTGGTCAAGTCTGCTGACCTTATTATCTAACTACTTTAATCTTTAAAGATCTGATATCTTGGATTTTCCCAGCTTTGGTAGGGCTGCACGATACGGACCAATTTTTTCTTCTTTTTTTTTCTTCTTTCGACTTCTCCCTTCGTCAGGGGTCGCCATAGCGAACTAAGTCGCACGAAGACTTGGCAATTGTTTTTACGCCGGATGCCCTTCCTGACACAACCACAGACCACTGAGCTACCACAGCCCTATGTGTGGAGCAGAGAGCTGCTATCTAGGGTTCTCGGGGTAGCCGATGGTGGGGGTTAAGGGCCTTGCTCAAGGGCCCAGAGTGGGGCAGATGAGGGTGGAGACAGGTGTGACTGCTTCATTTATCCCACCCACATTCTTGATGTTGTTGGTACCGTAGCATGAACCAACAATCTTCCAATCACAAGCTCACCTTCTTAACCTCTGCACAACCACTCCCCACAATTTGGATCAAAATTATTATCTCAATATTTTTAAGATAAATCGCAATATACAATATATATCTCAATTTTCAAAATTAGCGCAGACATGTTCCTGTTTTTAGTATTTTACATCGCTTTATAACGTAGCTGTTTTTGTTTAGTTTTTTTAATATGATTTTCTTCCATTTATTTACTGTATTCAATTCATATGCTTTCTTTTATTTTTCTTTCCATAAAGTAATAAAATAAATATATTTCTGAGTCAAAGCTTTGTCCCAGTTGTCACACAGGCACATTCATTAAAAAACTGCTGTAACACTACAAAATTTCTAAAAAAATAAAACTATTTACTGTACATATATTAAATAACAATCCTCTTCAGCTGCGCCGCCTTCACAACATTAGTAAGCGTGTGTGAAGCAGCACGTGAGGCTGTGTGAAGTTGGACAGTTGGAAGTTAACTACCGGTACACAGATTTTCAAGTCTTACACTGACATGCCACAACATTAATAAATCAGCAGCTCATCATATAGAAGACACAGTCCTTAGCGGCTAACAAGACGACTAACTTTAGACGGGAGAAAAAGAACTACACGGATTTTCAAGTCTAATAATACTCTATGGTTGCAATAGTCATTTTAACCATCGTAAATAGAAAATCTTGCGATGCATAGAGTATATTCAATATATCCTTCAGCTCTAAACTCTGATAAAACACAGAACTCAATCACCAGTGTTTTCACCAACAAACCAACGCTGCAGTGTCATTTTGTCTTTTTAGCACAAAATTACAGAATTAGACATACAAACAATGAAGGTTAATTTTTTTTAGGTGTTTGGACCAATCAAGAAAAAAAATAATAAAAAGGAACGAGTTATTTTGTTCTCAGCTTCAATATTAAAGTCACAAAGATGAGATTAAAATCATTACCTGACAACATCACAATGTTAAGGAAAAAAGGGCATTGTTCAGTACTAAACTCAATTTAGTTCATTTTATTTATATAGTGCCAAGTCACAACAAAAGTTATCTCAGCCACTGAACAGAAACATTCATAAATATAAAGTTAAGTTATTATTTGAAGAGCAGACTGCTTTGAATTTAACTCCATCATAGAACTCTCATCTTGAGCAAGCACAAAGGCGACAGCGGAAAGGAAAAACTCCTTCATGAGGAAGAAACCTTTAGCAGAAGCAGGCTCAGGACAAGCGGTCATCTGCTTCGACCGGCTGGGTGAGAGGAACAGAAAACAATGGCAGATAGAAAATGGCAGGTCTAGAAACACATGTTGAGATAAAAATAATATCAAATGAAAACTATTTAATTTTAACAATTCATTTAAAACAATGAGGCTAATTTGTCCTTCAGTAGTCTAAGCCTATAGCAGCATAAGAAGCCAACCCTAATTAATATGAATTATCAAAAAGGAAAGTCTTAAAACTGGACAACGTGTCAGCCTCATGGACAGTAACTGGAAGTTGGTTCCACAAGAGAGGAGCCTGAGAACTGAAAGATCTTCCTCCTATGCTGCTTTTGGAAACTCTAGGAACCAAAAGTAAACCTGCAGTCTGAGAGCGAAGTGCTCAGTTAAGAAAATATGGAACAATAAAATGTGTAATTCTGTATAAGATAAACTATAAACTAGGGAAAGTGAACGTCACTGTGATCCTGAACCGAACTATATTAATTTCAGTGTTTTTTTATTTATTTATTTTTTATTATAGTATGCAAGAGTTACGGTGCACTTTCAATGAGTAAATTAAACACCAACATGCATTATTTTATTTCAATCAGTCCGAGGTGTGGCTTAATTCTCCTGCTGCAGAACTTGCTCACATAACTTGTTTCAATCCATCACAAAAAGAGTCAAACAGAAGTGCATGCTGGCCTAAAAATTATTGCTCTCAAGTCAAATGAATGCTGCAACGTAGACCACCAGGAATTGAGCATATATGTAGAAGTCAACACTAAATACTGCATGTTATTTTGTAGTTTACCAGGTAAACGTGCAGCCGTTTTCTTCAACTTTGCAACAATTGTAATAAAACTAATTAATACTGATGAGTTCAAAAGGATGAAAGGGTTCAATTCATCTAGTTTAACCTTAAAAGACATTTTCCTTAACTTGCATATTTTTCTGGCAATATTTTGTCTACTGTGGCAACAGTACTTCTACTTAAATATTTACATTTGAACTTTAATCTCAAAAGTGAAAAAACAAGTTAAAGCCTCTCTTCTTTTTCTCTCCCCGAGTAGCCTTAGGTTTTCAACAGTAAGACGTACTGTTGCAAACCTGGTCAGTGCAGCTGAAGTCGGACCACCTCAGTTTTACTGCTGAATACAGAGTGGACCGCTGTCTGCTCAGAACCAGAGGAAGTGGCAGCTGCTGCTGTTAATTCCCAGAATGAGCCTCAAGTCAGAGTTTTCTTTCAGCCTTTATAAACACGCTCATCCGAGGCGGTCATGAATATACATATAGCGGAAAAGATAAACATTCCTTTAAGCTGCTTATATTTACTCACCATAACTAAACGTACCCTGATTGAATTCAATTTATGCTCACCTCATCGTGGATGTCACGCTCAAAAGAAAATTAACTCCAGCATAAAGCACACTAAGGTATCAAATTCATAAAGTGGAAATAGACATGCCTGCTTTTTGTTCTTTAGGACCAACTAAGGTGAATCCAGGTGAAACGACTTAAACCTTCTCTGGCACCAACTGCTCCGTGAAAACATTAATGCATGAAAGTGGGCGAGAGTTAAAAGCTTTAGAGCAAAGAGGACGCAACTGCAAGTGTGAGTTCATTTTACTGAAACAGACACATTTAAAATAATACATTTCCTTCAAACCTTGAGCCAACTCCGGATCACAAAAGGTTGAAAACTAAATATGTCCAAAGCGGAACAACCAAGGAGGGCGACGTCCTAAAACAAAGTCCTGGATTCAAGCGTTGAGCTAATATTTCACCATTTTCTTGCATTGCCTCACTGTTCTTGGCTAATGTGAAGGGAGGGATTGTGGGTAATTGGCATGCAGGGTTGAGCAGAGCCGATGGACGAGCCAGGTCCTGAGCCCAAGCACAAAGCACAACGGCTTTTCTGTGCCCGCAAAATGAGTTTAAAGCTGTGATTCAGCTGCAGGCTGAGACCTGTACGATGCGACCGGTGCCATCCATCACTGCAAATCCATTTCTCTGGCAGAACAACAGAGCCACGCCATCACGCTGCACCTCCCACATACTACAGCAGCAGGTAGAGAGAAATCAAAAAGACGGGGAGTATAGGGGTGCAGGATAGTCAACACTATTGTAAATGCTTTAATATTCTTATTTGTGGTTCTTTGAGATGAAGCATCTCCACACAGTTTGAATGATTAATTTGTCCTGAATGGAAACCTACTGCTTTTTAGATCAGCAGAAAAGTAACCTAATTGTCTCAGTGCCTTGTTACAATCCATTACACAAGGATGGTGCCTTCAGTGTTGTGATGCGGCGCTAAGTGGCAGAACAACAGGAGCACAAGGAGGCACCAAGGACCATGGGAGCCATTATGCCAGGTAAACAGCAGGTTCTATTTTTATTGGCTATCGCTAGTGGGTTTTCTCTTCATGTGCAAAACAGCACTGACAACTCTAGTCCACGCCCACCTGCTTTGTAGGCCCCACCCCCAGTCTATATAAGCTACCCTGAGACCAGGGTTTGGCTCTTGAAATAGCATTTTCTTCAGCCATTCAAGAGCCAGAGTGTCCCAGACCTTAAAGGCCTGCGCATTAAAGCTAGATTTATACTAGACGCGTCGCGCAGCGCGCGAGGGGGCACGCGCCAAAAGTGACGCAATATTGCAGTCCCCGCCCCTGCGCGTTGGCCCCGCGCGTGGTCTTGGCGCGTGTCGTGCACCTCCGAATTTTTTAAACTCCGCAAGCCTAGTGCACGCGCGGTGGGCGCTACAGAATTGTTTGACATGTCGGGTGGGGACCTTCACGTCAGAGCCTGCAGCTCTCTGTGCCGCTGTGGTCATGGAGACTGCGTCGCGACGCATGGAGGAATGTTTTTATGTGATACAAATGTATTAAATTCACCTTATTCATCACTGAGCTGGACTTTTCTTTTGTTGTTTTGCCAAAAGTCACGTGATCGCTTCCTCCTCGCTGACTCCATGCATTAAAACCGCAAGACACAATGATTTGCTCCTCTGGACAACAGTTCAGCACGCGAGCAAAGGATTTTTGTTGTTGTGTGAATTTCAAACAGTTCTTCTTCTACGGTAGATTTCTTCTTCTACCCTTTCTTGCAACATATGCACAGGTTTTAGAGGGTACTGCCACCTGCTGGTTCGTAAAAGAACAGCACTTTGCCATGCGCCGCCGTGCGTCAACTATAAACACAGAGGCGACACTGTAAACGCATTTCGCCGCACTGAGGCTTTCCATTAAATAGCTTGACTCATGATCCAATGCGCCATGGTGCTTCATTTGCTCTACTCCGCCATCAAGTGGACTATAAATGAAAAACTGGTAGATGGATTATAATAACATAACTGGTTGGCAAAGCTTTAAGTTGAATTTAAAAAAAAAAACTTTTTGAGGACCTCAAATAAAGTCTAAATTTGATCTGCAAATTATCAATCTGTCTTTATGATGATGGCAATGATAGATTTTTCTGTCTACCCCTTATATTTCAAATCGTCTCACATACAAATGAACCAGTTCCTGAATCGGTCATGTGGTATGGCCCGCTAGCGAGGCCTCCAACGTCACTACATGCCTCATCAATACACGCTCCACATAAATCCTCCTGAATTACTCAACACACGCTTCTAAGCCTCAACACAGAAGGACACATCCCTACTGCACCTATACTCATAGAATCTTGGGATACAATACGTAACCAACAGTATGACAATGGTCTGAAGAGCAGATGAGATATGACGGAAGAGAAGATTACGGAGTGGAGGCAGGTGAGCTAATTGCAGACGAGAGACAGGTGAGTGGAAGTAGAGGTGTCGTTTCTTCGCCCGAGCCCTACCCTACCCGAGCCCTACCCGACTTCGGGTAGGGTAGGGCCATATTTTTGCGTTTGATTGGCGGGCCGGGTCGGGCTCGGGCTTTGATGTGGTTTTTTTAATCATACAGCACAAACAAAACTAAATAAAAATGCACACAATATAAAATTGTTTTAATCTGCTTGTAAAGAATATAAGGCAGTAAGTTTACTGATGAGGAAATAATTAATAGAGTGAATTTAGATGGTGAAAACCGCAGCGCAGCCACTAAATTGCGCAACTCAGCCCAGCAGCTGACGTGCGTCAGGTGCACGCTCACGTCCGCACACTGCTCTCATCTGCGGCGGAACAAGTTGCCGCACCTGAACTTCCTGAAGCTTCAACATCAAAAGTCACCGCGAGCAGCGCGCTCACACCTCCTCCATCAAAACAAAGAAGAACAACATCAAGTTCTTTTGCTGAGTGGGAGAACGCAGTGGATGAATCAGACAGTGCATCCCAGCGAGCAGCAGCAGCAGCGAGAGAGTTTTCAGCGCGGCTGGACTCACAATCGATCAGAGGAGGACATCTCTCAAACCTGCTACAGTGGACGCGATATTGTTCTTACATGACAACATGTAAGCCATGTAAGTAGAAAAACTTCTTGACCGATTTCACAGCTGAAGAGGCTGCGCAGCTGACGGCCGCTCCGGCCGGCGCAAACAAAGCCATCTTGATATATGCGCGTTTTATTTTGTTCATGTTTGTGCAGTTCTTATTAATATATTTGTGATACTTTTTATTGTTCTTTATCACTGTTACTGTTATAATTCAAGCCAGGTTGTGTAAAATAGGCTGTTTTCGACCATTTTTTTTTAGCGCTTAATAAAGCTTAATAAATAAACGTAGTGTTTTTTTTTTTTTTTTCGGGTAGGGTCGGGTCGGGCGGTGATTTCTAGGAAATGAGCGGGCTCCCTCGGGCTTGGGTAATTAAACTAAGGGCTCGGGTAGGGTAGGGCCGTGGATTTCCGGCCCTATGACAGCTCTAAGTGGAAGTAAGTAATAATAATAATTTAATTTGTAACGCACTTTTCATTACAAAAATCTCAAAGTTTTACAAAGTGCAACTAAAATCAATGATCAAATAAAAACAAGTGATAAAATCAAGTAAAACCAATGATAAAATAACAAAAATCAATTAAAAAAATCAATTAAAAACAATGATAATATCAACCAAGATCAGAGATAAAATCAGGTGGAGGCAGAGTAGCCTTGCTTAAAGTCAACCAGTGACTGTGGAGCTTTCAGGTAGTCAGGGAGGGAGTTCCATAGGCGGGGGGCAGCCACACAGAATGCCCGGTCTCCCATGGTCCTTAATTTGGTTCGTGGAATGTAAGTAAGTAAGTAAGAGGAAACACTGGGTGTGGTTGTTTTGAGTAAACCAGGTGAAAATTGATGAGTGGGGAAGGAAGGAGCCTCCTCTTAAATTGAGATCAAAGTGTTTTCTGGTGGGAGGCGGAGTCTCAAACCAGGAGCGAGCCATCAGGTTAATTTGAGTTGATGGTGTTTCACCAGCTGACCACATCAAAGCACAAACACAAAAATATATTCAAGTAAATTGTTCAGGGGTTCAGTTACTGAAACCAAACAGCTCAAGGACACCTGACAATTATCATTATGTAAAATGTAAAACATTAAAAAAAACTGTTTTACTTTAAATGAAACCATTGACAGGTGGACTGAGTTGTAAATCACAGATCAAACTAACTCAGGTGGAAATATTTGACACATCAATTTTATTTTTACGTTTCCCCTCACATATTTAGTTTTAAAGTTAAAACTTAATTTTATTTTAAAACAACTCATTGGCCCCAGCTGAATATATTTGCTCACATTAGGGGCAGCTGTGTCTGAGTGGTTAGAGCAGTCGTCCTCCAATGGGAGTTGGGGTTCAATTCCACCAGCACTCACATGCTGAAGAGTCTGTGGGCAAGACACTGAACCCTCATTGCCTCCGATGTGCGTCTCATCGGTGTATGAAGTCATAAAGGTCTCTACAGATTCATATTTGTGGGTAAACGAGGGCACAGATTATACCGTAAAGCGCTTTGAGTGTTTTGACTAAGATAGAAAGCTGCTGCTATATATGTACAGTCCATTTACCATTTATGTCTCAGAAACAAAACAAATTGTTTTAACTCACACCAGTCACCTGGTTTAACTTGTTTAGTTGCTGAATCTAATCTGGGCTGATGTTCCAGCTGATATGTCAGTTAGAAACAGAGCACAGACCACGCCCACTCTATTAATCTCTGTCACGCAGGCTTTAATTAATGTGCAGCCAGTGACTAAGATACAAGTTCAACAGAAAGCATATTGAAGGATGTCTAGCTGAAACAAAGAGGCATAGCTAAACATTCAATTACAAAAATACTCAAACTACAAAAAAAAGCAACCCCCCGAGAACCATGACAACGAGTAAATCTAGTGTGTGTGATCAGAAGTCAGACCAGGCTGAGCTACTTTGAAAACATGTAAAAAACAAAATGTCCTTATTCATGCCAACTGCTAAGGATTTACCAAACAGTAAAACATAATTTACCAAACAGTAAAACATAATTTACAAAAGGAAGCCAGCATATGAAATATTTTAATTAAACAACGAATACAGATGACACTATTAAATAATTTTAACGTTTTCAGAGGGCGTTCGTGCCAGCACTGACTCACCGCTGCAAATTAGTGGTCAACAACAGATGGGATAAAGGAACGCTGAAGGCAAAGTGTCAGATGATCAAGTCTTCTCATTAACTTTCCTCCGGCCTGCAGAGGGATAAAAAAAAGAAGAAGGGGCGGGGGGAGGTGGGGAGTACAGGTTTAATGAAAACTCCTGCAGTGAGGGTTCCTCTCTCCTACGATGAGACTCTGTGAAATGCCTGGCAGACAGATGGGCTGAGAAACTGATCAGTGGAAGAGGTCCACAGGGACCAGCTCAGAATCAGAGACTGTTTAGTTCAGGTACACAATCAAGGGCATCAAAGAGGAGGAGATGGCACCAGAATCCCCAACAAGCAGCGGGTTATTTTACTCACATGAACAGGTTCACACGCACACGAGCTCATGATCCAAACTGGAGTTTTATTTCAGCTCTGACAGGTCTAATATTAATATTGATACACTGATTGATGGATGAGATGCACGATCGGCACGGAATTTTTATTTAAAATGAAATTATTTAGCACCTCCTGCACATTTGTGCAGCCCTTACTGATGATGCAGGATAAACTTCCTGCTGCAGCTGATCAGCTGCTCATCGTCTGATAAACTATGAGTGAATACAGATTATTTAATCTATCAGATTTGAATAAACGAGGCAGAAATCAAACAAGTTAGTTTCTCTCCATGACTAAAATTACAACCCTTAACTTCAATAGATTCCACTTCACACTTTTTGTACAAATCTGTAAATACAGTATTACAGTTTTTAATTCACCGTTTAAACACTAAGGAAAAACAACTACAACTCCAACACTTGGCTTACAAAAGAAGCAATCTCTGTTTTTACAAACTGCTGCCACATAATCTCCCTCGTGAGTCTGCATTTCTATTCAAGCATCAAGTTGCATTTCTCTGAACTTTATCAATTTCTTGCTGCCCCATAAAGGCCTAACTGCCTCTTCCAAAAGGTGTTCTCTAGTCAGTTTCCCTGAAGGAGTTCTTCTCATCATCAGAGCAACATTTGTCTCATTTCCCCTGCAAACAGGAACCGTAGTGTAAGTAGTCTCATTCATAAACAGTTTAAAATAAAAACATTTTTGTTTGTGAATCCTCTATGGAACTCCAGCATCATCAGTCACTGAAAACTAGGATTTTTACTATCGTGTGTAGGATCTATAAACACCAGCTGGTGATATTAAAGCACTCAATAGTGTCAATAAAAACGGATGGCTGTTTAGAGGTTCAGTTGAAAATGACATATTGGCTACTGAAAACCCCAAGAAGCAATTAAAATATCAGGAATATTAAAAATAAATGAGTTTCTTCCATTGCTGACTTTCTTCTGAGATGGGCCTCAATATTTACTGTTCTACCTTATTAGAAACCAACAAGACCAGTTGTTCTCACACTTTATAACAAGTAACTCCTCAG